>CM065397.1:33352500-33510000 GCA_033060915.1 Euryodendron excelsum
CAACCTCTATAAATACAGAGCCTCATTCAAAGTGAAAGGGATCCGCAAACTTGACCTAAAAATCCTATATTTCGATATACAGAGCTCGAGCACATCAAAAACCCTAGCCTCCTTAGGTTTTCCAAACCCTAGCCACTATACACAAACCTTAGCCTCCTATACACTCATACACTCCGTCCATACACTCATACACTAGCCTTCAACCATCCTTCGAAGACTTGAAGAGCTGCCATCCAAAGCTTGAAGACAACTCTTGAAGACTAAAGGTGAAGATCAAGACGAAGACCGAAGATCGAAGACAGCACGACGCGCAAAATAAACAAGACATACGGTAGGCTCCCTATTTAAATTTCCGCACTTCCCCCCTCTCTCTTCTCTCTCCTAACCCACTTGGGTTTTCTCTATTTTAATCCCCCATCTCTTTCCCCCCCTTTCTTTGCATGCTTGAAACAAGGGGACTCCCGGTCCATGTGTAGGATTAGACTGTTGGAGAGTCACCATGTTGGGGGCTTTCTTCTAGTCTAACCAGAGACCACGTGGGTTCGGCCCCCTTGATTATGTGGTGAAGCCTTAGCCTTGTATGTTCAAGACCCCAAATTGCATTGTGCATATCATAGTCTTGCATCTTCCAAAATGCGTTTTCAAAGTTGTTTTTAAAATCGTTTTCAAACTTGTTTTCAAAATTGCATCAAAATCTCTTTTTCAAAAACTTGTTTTCGAAACCACAATCCTAGGGTGATTCTAGCCTTTCCATGGCTAGGGTTGTTTTAGGAAAGTGTTATATTAAAAGTGACCTTTTTGGTCTATATTTTCAGATCTTATTGTTTTCCAAAACCACTTTCTTAAAGTGGTTCTAGCCTTCTTATGGTTAGAATCGCTTTAGGGAAGTGAGAACGTTTTTATACTTTCTAAAAACTCTTTTTCCAAAATCTATTCCTAAAAATCTCTTTTTCAACATCCTTTCCTAAACTCTACTTCCAAAAATCTTTTCAAAAACTCTCTCTCCAAAATTTCCCTTATAGAAATTCCCCTCTAGGATTTTCCTTCTAAAATCTTCGTTTCTAAAAGCACACTTTCCAAAAACTCCTTTCCAAAAATCTTCTCAAAAACTCTCTTTCCAAATTCACTTTCCAAAAACTCCTCCCTAGGATTTCCCTTCTAGAAAACCTGTGTTTCCAAAAACGCACTTTCCAAAAACTCTTTCCTTAGAAGCCTAAGTCAAGCCTTAGAACTCACAATTAGGAAACCCTAATTTTTTTCCCAAAAATATGATTTTCAAACTTTGCCCCAAACCTAGGTTTCCAAAATCTCTTGTTTTCACATCAAAACTATACATGTTTTCAAAGCCTCTTTTCTACGTCAAAACTACAATTTCTCAAAACTAGGGTTTCTAGAATCTCCCTTTTCAAAATCTTTGCCAAATCCTATCTCCCCGTTTAGGAAACTAGATCCTATCCTCCGTTTTTGGAAGCAAAATCAAACCTTCTCTTTTCAAAACAAAATCCAACCCTTTCCTAATCCAACTTTTTCCTAATTCAACTCCTTCCTAAACTTCTCCTTTCCTAAACCTTAAGTTTCCAAAACTTGAACATAAAAATCTTTTTTAATTCAACCCTTTCCTAATCCCACCCCTTTTCCAAATCTCAACTTTCCAAATCTAATTTTTCCAAACTCTTCCTAAATTCAAACCTTTCCTAATCTCAAGATTTTCTAAAATTCTAGAACTTTCTAAATCTTAAACTTTCTAAATTTCAAATCTTTCCAAATTCAAAACTTTCTAAATTTGAAACTTTCTCAAGTTAAATCTCTCTAAACCTAAATCTCTCCAAAATTCTAAGCTTTCCAAAACTTCAACATCTTTTCAAATCTAAGACTTTTCTAAACTCAAAACTTTCCTAATTCAAACATTTCCTAAATTGAAAACTTTCCCTTTTCAAACCTTTTCCAAAATGAAGCTTTCTTATTTTCAAAACTTCCTTGTTTTCCAAACTTTCCAATTTTTAAAACTTCCTTATTTCAAGCCTTTCCTAATTTCAAAACTTTCCAATTTTCAAAACTTTCCTATTTCAAAACGTTCCAATTTTCAAAATTTTCCTAAGTTGAAACTTTCTTAAGTTCCAAACTTTTCTAATTCAAAACTTTCTTAATTCGAAACTTTTCAAAAGTGAAAACTTTCCTAAACCTAAAACTTTCCTAAATCGGACCTTTCCTAATTCGAACCTTTCCTAAGTTCAATCTTTCTTAATCTCAAGTCTTTCCTAGGTCTCCTATCTTTCCTAAATCTAGGTTTCCTAAAACCAAGTCTTTCAAAATTAAATCTTTTCAAATCTTCCAATCAAAGTTCAATCTCTCAATCTTCCAATTCAATTTCCAATTCAATCTCCTTCTTCAAATCAACCTATTGTCAATCGGACTCTTGTCCGAACTACGACTGACCTGATTCCCCCAAAGGGATACGTAGGCAACCTTCATAGGTGCGGTCACAACCCTTTTCAAACTTTTAATTCCACCTTCATAGATGCGGTCACAACACTTTTCAAACTTTCAATTCCACCCTCATGGGTGCGGTCTCCACATTTTCAAATCTCAAATTCCAATCTATTTTCAAAATTCCAATTTCAAAATTTCTACTTTCAAGTTTTCAAACTTTCCAATTTCAAATTCCATCTCTTCAAATCTATTTTCAAATCAAATTCTTTTCAAATTTATTTCCAAATCTATTTTTCAATGCTCTCTTATTTTGCACTTGCATATCATATATCATGTTAGTTTCTTTTCAAACGTTGTTTTTCAAAGTGGATAGGATTGGACATGGGTTAATTAAAGACTCTCATAGGTGAATATAGGGTAGATTGACATGTAGGTACCGAAAGGGCGGGGTAAGGTGATAGCTTAGTGCGTCTTCCCTACACGTAACCAACCTCCGAATTTAGATCACTGATTTCAAGGACCAAAAAGGAGTTACTTTTCTAAAAGGGCTAAATATTTTTCAAAGGTTGCCAAACAACCTGTTTTCCTAAAAACCTTCTCTTGAGGAGATATTTTTCAAAAATCATTTTCTAAAAACTCTAAGTGTAGTCTTCAAATTATTCTTAGTTTTTAGGTGACCTAACTCACCTTAATCAAGTTAGGTGGCGACTCCGAATCTTTTTCAAAAGCCCTTTATTCAAATTAATTTTTAATTCAAACCTAGTCGCACTCATTCTTCTAGGAGGGTGAATTCTAACGAGAGAGTACAACATTTTTCCCGCTTGTGTGTGTATTTCTCGAGTGCGAAAAATCTGGGTGCAACATACCCTACATAGTATTGTGAAGTGGGTCTTATGATAAAATAGAACCATCCGAACCTATTCATTTAATATTATTTATTATATAATTACTATGTAATCACTGTTCATGAATATGATTTATCAATTATAAGCGATTATTCATCTCAAAATTTATTAATTATAAATAGTAAGAGTACTCTTGATGAACAGTATTCATTATTATACAATTCATCCGATATATATATAATATTACTGTTCTGATCAGATTTAGATTTTTGTTCAAATTTAAATTGTTTATAACTTTTAATCTAGACATAAAAAATATAGTCAAGCTATATGTCTATGGAAAGATATTGAAATAAGGATTCCAGATCTATAAATATCATAAGCCAAAAATTCAAGATCTGAAAGAAATGAACAAACAAAGTTTTAAATTTTAAAATGTCTTTTTCAGATCTACGACAAACGAGAATAAATTTTCTTATGAATCTTCACCAATTGAATTATGACATAGTAAAAAAACAGGCCAATCGGAGATTGTTTGGCCAAACTACCATTAAAACTCAACTAAAGTTTCGTGAAGAAAATAGTGTACGTAAGCAAGAAAGCACCATTTGTGACTTTGATACTAAGGTTAAAAATATAATATGCAACAAAATTAAATAACATACCTCAGATCCTGTATAAACTCAAATAAAGTTGTACGTGCTATTTTCACAGATCATTTGACGTGGTGAAAAATACAAAAGAAACAAATTTTGAAAGCATTTCGAGCGTCATATCGATAACGTGTTATAAAAGTACAGAAAATATAAAACAAATGAAATAACTCAATACAAAGTATAGTGAATAGTTATTCAGAAACTGTCAAATATTTATCATATTAATTATTCTGAAACTATTAGGGTTTGATCTTTTAGATCACTCAATGTTTCATTATATTATAGAATAAAAATGAATACAACCACAGCTCTTATTATTTGTCCAGAGCTTTTGTTCTCTTTTTTTTTTTCTCTCTCCTTTTTTTTTTTTTTTTTTTTTTCCTTCTCTTCTTCTTCTTAAATGTTTTAAAAACTATCTCCAGGCTCCTATATATGTACTAACAAGAGTCATAAGTGAGGCGGCAATATAAATCTTTGCTTGATGACCAAGCCTACTTGAGACAGTAGCTGCATATATTAAAGGTCATCCAAGATCTATGCTTACATAATAAAATAATAAATTTTTTTACTTTATTTGTATTCTAACTTGAGAGGTGGAAACAAGAAAATTCAAATCACTTTTCCTATAATCTCTCGCATTTTTTTTGCCCTTTTTCTTTTCCTTCCTCACGTGAAGGCATTTGTTAAACCGACGCATTTTCTTTCCCTTTCTCAAAAAAAAAAAAAGGAAGATACCACTATCTGTGCTCAACAACTCTAAACAGCTTTCACGTTCAGTCTATACACTCATAGTAATAGCAACAACCACCACCACCATATATACACACACTCTAGGGTAGCAGAGTACTACTACTGTAGTCTTTGCATTTAAATAAGTTAACCAACCATATAGATTGAGGACCACTATGGTTGAAGTATATATATAGTAAACTGTAGCTGGACATCTAAAATAAAAACCTGTACTCCAATTAATTAACGCCATGCCAATTTCAGATCCAAGTTGCCCTTGCAATTACCCATGGCATCGGCTCAAATCAGACGAATTGAAACTGGAGTTTGGAGGAGAACAACCTTTGTAGGTGCTAATTAAATTAAGAGCATTGAGAGTTGCAGTCATTAAAAGATTCAAAAAGCATAGGAAGTCAGTACCCTTTATTATTGGCAGTTGAAAAATTGGGTTGCTTCCCCCACACATGCAACTATAATTGTCTACCGTCTTTATATATTTCAATTTTTATTTTCTTTTCTTTTCCACTTATGTACTATGGAAACAGTAATCGCATAGAATTAATACCTACTCTACTGTCAAAATTCAATGTAAGGATTTCATCATGATCAAACTACCGTAAAGCTTGAAAATAATCTGTACTGCTTTTAATGCTGTGGTTTTTTTTTAAAAGACAGTAATAACACATTCAGAGCCATGCCAACCAAGTAATTAAATGATTTGACTTCATAGGCCTTTAAAGGCACTAAAAGAGTTTATAGCATTTCGCAGAGAGTTTGAACTTTATTTCCATGAGTAAATATTAACCTTATTTTTACTCCCTTTGAACTTATTTGTACCAACAGGTTCTTCATGAGGAATCTTACGGATGTAGCTAGCCATGATTGATATGCCAAGCTCTCAAAGCTATTTCACATGCCATGCTCTCAAAATTTCTACATTACATGACAAATAAAACAAATAAATCAAGATGCCCTGAATTCTTAATCGGCTATATGTGGATCCAGGCTTAAACTCAACCTAGTGCTTAAGGAGTGGAAAGAAGAAGAAGAAAAAAAAAGGGAGTACATAACCGGCCGGTCTTAGACCTAATAATACCAGGAAATATGTTATTAGTGTTGGTGTGAGCTGTACCATTTAATGTCAAATATTGCATGGAGAGATTCTAGCATAGACGTTAGAGCCAATCCCCATAGTCATGGGTCTTCCTTGATACTAGCCATTGAATCTGTATATACCAAACTTAGATTGGTACCTCTCTTATTTATGTACAATGCTTCTGTAAAGTTGAAAAAAATAATTAAAAAAAAAACAACCATTTTGTTATACGGTTCGACATGGTATCAGAGCAAATCGACCCTCGATTCTCTATAATCACTACCTAGCTGATCCTTTCCTTTCCCTCGCCACCCATGATGGACATCGAAGGCCGAGATGAACTAGGAGAGTCGTCCTCCGCCTCCATCCTTGCCAAACTAACCACCAGAATGGCTGAGGTTTTGACCAAAACTCAATCTCCGATCCTGACTACCGAAACTTCCGCTGCTCCTATCGACGTCAAATTGGACGGCACCAACTATGCCCTCTGGTCCCAGATTGTCAAGATGTATATCTCTGGCAAAGACAAACTGGGGTATATCAACGGCGACTTTCCCCAGCCATCTGAAACCGACTCGACCTTTCTCAAATGGCATACCGGTAATGCCATTGTTAAAGGTTGGCTCATAAACTCCATGGATCCATCGCTCATCAACAATTTCATTCGTTTTCCCATGGCAAAACACGTCTGGGATTCTATCGCCACCACCTTCTTTGACGGTAGTGACACATTTCAGGTGTACGACCTCCGACGACGTGTGACCCGACTCTGACAGGCTGGGGGCTCTTTGGAGAAATTCTACACTGATCTCGAAGGACTTTGGCGCGAGATCGACTTCTGTCACCCAAATTTGATGAAATGTCTGGCTGGCATTAAGCTTTACAACAACATTCTTCAAGAGGATCGTGTGTATACGTTTCTTGACGGACTTGACGACAAAATTGACAAGATTCGAGGTGACATTCTCCAATTGCGACCTTTCCCCATAGTTAAAAAGCGTACGCCCATGTCTGAAGAGAAGCCATATGCTAGGTGGTATGAGCTCGAGCAACACTGACCTTGGACCAGGGGCAGTCTTAGCCTCCAAAAGCCTCAAGCTGGCCCCCTCACCTGCTGATTTGACCTCCCAAGTAGCAGCAAAGTCTCCAAAACTCGAGCTCCGACTGACGGCATGAAATGCTCCCATTGCGGAGGCACGAAACATGCGCGAGAGAACTACTTCCAGTTGCACGGTTACCCCGACTAGTGGCATGATCTTCAGGCGAGGAAGTGGAAAGAAGTTGCTGACGGAGTTACGAGCAAAGCTGGAACCAACAGCGGAGCAGGGAAGGCTACCGTTGCTATTGCCAAGCCCTCTCTCTCTTTTGTTCCGCTAGTTGATCCATCCAGTGACACTGCCTATCTCTCGGACCCAGGTACAGCTGGCCATGCTTGTATTAGCTTTCACCAAGATGAAGACCGTGGAAGGTGGCTGTTGGATTCTGGGGCCACCAACCACATGACTTGGGACTTCATTGATTTTTCAGCAACTTCTCCACAACGGTGCATGACTATAGCCAATGCCAACAGAGTGTTGTCTAATGTCACAGGCTCGGGCATTGTGACCTTATCCGCCAATCTCAAACTATCAAATACTCTCCTTGTTCCCTTTTTATCTCACAAATTATTATCTATCAGTCAACTCAGTGTGGAGTTGAATTATGTTGTACTCATTTACCCTATATTTTGTCTCATTCAAGATATTCTCACGAAGGAGATTCTTGGGACGTGGTACTAGGAAGGGGGACTTATACTACATAGACGATCTCAGTACTGGCCGTGCACATCACACGACTCATCCAATTGATGCAAAAGAGAGACAGATTTGGTTGTGGCATCGTCGTTTGGGACATCCATCCTTTACGTATATGAAACATTTGTTTCTTGATCTGTTTTCACATTTGCAGACCAAGGATTTAATGTGTGATACCTGCATATTAGCTAAAAGTCACCGAGTTTCATTTTCGGTAAACCAGAATAAATGTACTATTCCTTTTGCTTTAATCCATTCTGATGTGTGGGGCCCATCTCCAATTTCTACTATCTCTAGCATACAATGGTTTGTTATTTTTGTGGATGATTGCATACGAATGACCTGGCTCTATCTATTGCGATATACGGATGAAGTACTAAGTGTGTTCCAAGCTTTCCATGCTATGGTTCAAACTCAGTTTTCAGGAAAGATTCGAATTCTTGGTTCTGACAATGGCGGGGAATACATCAAGTTATAGGCGTACTTTCAATAGCATGGTCTCCTTTATGAGACCTCTTGTCCACGAACCCTTCAGCAAAATGGAGTTGTTGAGCGTAAAAACTGACACATCCTTAACACTGCACGTGCACACCTACTCAAAGCTGATGTGCCTCAACGACATTAGGGCGATGATGTTGCCACAGCCGTAGACTTAATCAATCGGATGCCATCCTGAGTCTTTAACTTCAGAACCCCCTATTGCGCCCCAGTTTTTGGGTGTCCAAGGTCCTTTCAGCTCGGAGACCTTAAAGCACAGAACTCTGTCACTAGAACTCATCCTCCTTGAAGAACAAGTGCGACTAGGTTTGAAAATTGATTTGACTAAGGGCTTTTTAGAAAAATAAGAGTCGCCACCTAACTTGATAAAGGTGAGTTAGGGCACCTAAAACTAAGTGTTAACCCGAAGATTAAACTTAGAGTCTTTGAAAAAGGTTTTTGATAACTCCCTTAAGAGAGGGTCTTTAGGAAAATAGGTTGTTTGGCAACCTTTTGGAATGTTTAAGCCCTTTTTGAAAATAACTCAATTTTGGTCTTTCGAAAACAGAAATCTAAGGTTTGGGGGTTGGTTACGTGTAGGAAAGATATCCTAAGATCATCACCCTACCCCGCCCTTTTGGTACCTATATGTCTAATCACCCTTGGTTCACTCACTAGAATAACCGGTTACCATGGTCCACTTTATATCCACTTTAGAATTTTTGAAAACGGGGTTTAGTCATCACTTTTCAGATGGATGATGCATGATGCAAGTTTTTGAAAATTTTTTGAAAATAACGGAGGTTTTGAAAGAGTTTGAAATAGAAACTTTGAATTGATTGGAATTTTTGAAAAGGGATTGGGGTTGAAATAAAAGTTATGACCGCACCATTTTAGGTTGCCTACGTATCTCATTTGGCGAGAATCAGGTCATTCGTAGTTCGGGCAAGAGCCTGATGGAAAATAGGCGCATTAGGGCCTTTGGAAGGTTTGAAGACACTTTGGGGTCTTTAGAAAAATTTAAGACACTTTGAGGTCTTTTGAAAAAGTTTAAGACACTTTGAGGTCTTTTAGAAAAGTTAAAGACACTTTGAGGTCTTTTAGAAAAGTTAAAGACACTTTGAGGTCTTTTGGAAAAGTTGGGGACACTTTGAGGTCTTTTGGAAAAGTTGAAGACACTTTGTGGTCTTTGGAAGTTGAAGACTCTTTGTGGTCTTGAAAGTTGAAGACTCTTTATGGTCTTGGAAGTTTTGACTTGAAATTGGAGGGTGAAGTGTTTTGAAAATGTTTTTGGGTTAACTTGATGGAGTTTTGGAAAAAAATGTTTTGACATGACTCAAGAGAACTTGAAAGTGTTTTTGAAATCTTATTTTGAAAACCTTAGAAGCATGATTTTAGAATGTTTTGATGAATTAGTTTTTGAAAGTGGTTTTTGGAAACGGCTAAGGGTTTGGAATCCTAATATGGACAGCCTTAGAGATTGTTCTTGATTTATCACTTGTCCTTGGGATCCCTAACCACGAAGGGCTAGGGACACTTTAGATTCGTGACCTTTCAAAAATATTTTTGGAAAAGTCTTGAAGAGGGAATGTAAGAACATTAGAAGAGTTTATGGAGTTGGGTTATTGAAGTCATGGGGTAGGAGGTTTTGGAGGAATAGGTTATGAGGATAATTTGAAAGTTTAAATGATCATTTGAAAAAGGGTTCAAGAGTTGGAACCTTGAAGTGTATTAACCTCGGTTGGGTTAGCCTAGGGTTAAGGGGAACCTAAGGTTAACTAACTTAGGTTAGGTTGACCTAAGGTTAAGAAGACTTAGGGTTAACCAACTAGGGTTAAGTTAACCTAAGGTGAGTGAACTTGGGTAAAGTTAACCTAAGGTTGGCCAACTAAGGTCAAGTTAACCTAGGGTTTGGTAACTAGGGTCAAGTTAACCTAGGGTTAGGTAACTAGGGTCAAGTTAACCTACGGTTGGACAACTAGGGTCAAGTTAACCTAGGGTTTGATAACTATGGTCATGTTAACCTAGGGTTGGCCAACTAAGGTCAAGCTAGCCTAAGGTTAGATTGGAGAATGGTCTTGAAAGTTGTTTTGATGCATTCTTGAAAAGAGTTTTGAAAACAAAACACGATATGCAATGGACTTTGGTTGACAATCTTTATGAAGATCATTTTCATGAAAATTTTAACTCTAGTATGGTTTATATGGTTGGTGATTGGAGACCATTCCAAGGAAGATTTCCTTAAAGCCATTATAACCTTTATCTTGACAAGAGTGGAGGTTTTAAAATTCAACGTGATGATGACAATTTTTAGAAAATCATTTTCGATTCAAAGATGGAGAGAATGCATTTTTGAAAATCATCTTTTGAGAAGGATTTTGAAAACCACTTTTCATGGGGACCATTCCATCGAGAGAGGGTTCATATGGTCAAACAAAAGGGAGACCACTCAAGAGAGGGTTCCATGGGGCCATTCCAACCACTAAACTTGAGAGAATAGAAACCATAGAATTCAAAGAGTTTGAACATCATTCTTAGGCAATCATAAAGAGAAAATGGAGCCATTCTAACAATTTAGGGGTCCTATGGTCAATATAAAGGGAGACCACTCAAGAGAGGGTTCCATGGGGCCATTTTAGCCACTAAATTTGAGAGAATGGAAACCTTGAAAAATAGGGAGCTTGAAAGCAACTTTTATGCAAGTTGACATGCAATGATGCAAAAGTGTGAATTAGGGGGTAGTGAAGAATTTTCTAAGGCATGACTCCTAAGGTCTCATCTTAGACTTCAAGGGGCCAACTCTTGGAACAATTTTTGAAAGAAATGTAGAGTTTGGAAATGGCATAAAACTAAGAGCAATGTAAGTATTGTGGATCATGACAATAAACATAAAATGAAGCCAAGCACATAAGACATGATCAAAATAGGAATATGCAAGGGGTCACGATTTACATACAAGGCTTTTAGGCTACACCACATAAACAAGGGGCTCCTAGGCCATACCATCTTAAAGTAGGCTAGTGAGAGGTCCCCCTACACGGTGGCTCTCACTTGCTTTCCTCTAGGCATGATCTAAGAGCCCTCTTGGCTCAAGCATGCAAGAAAAGGGGGTTGAAGATGGAGACTCAAATGGAGAATAGCCTAAGTAGGCTAGGAGGGAGAAGAGAAGAGTGGGGGAGAGCATAAATGTAAAAGGGATACCGCCTTTTGCCTTCAACACATTTGTAGTCTTCAATGGATGTCTTGATTGGAGCTTGAGTGACTTCAAGAAGGCTTGAGAGGCTAGAGTGGAGTGTATAAGTGTGTATGAGGCCTTGTATATGGAGTGTATAGGCTTAGGAGGGATAGAATCTAGCCTAAGTGTTGAAGGGGAGGAATATATGTAGAGATTCGAGTTTCTGGAGTGATTTCAGTAAAGTTTCATATCAATTTCGGACCTGGAATATGCAAGGGGGGAGGCCTCTATTTATAGGCAATCTGGAACAGGCCTTGCGCATGTGCTACATGTGCATGGCCAAATTTTGGCCTTGCGCATGTAGGACATGCGCAGGTACTGTTCCATTGCCAGAATAACACGTGGCACCCTGTGTACTGGTTAAATCTCGACCGTTGATCGAAAGTCGATTGATCTGATCAAAATTTGAGCACATGTAGCATACGCTCCATCACTAGGAAAGTTAGTCCAAACTTTGGCTCGATAATCGGGTCAATCGGGAAGGTTCCGGGGGAATCAGTTGCACTTGGGATGTTCTCCTAGTGCTTCCGATGAACTTTCGCATTTTCGAAAAGTTTAAATTATGTTTGGAAGTGAGTGATATCGTCTTGGGAAGTGTGCCAAAAAGGTCATTTTTGTGAAGCGTCTGTGATATGCTCTGGGGGTGTTTGAAAGTGGTTGTTTTCGTTTCGTGTGATCGAGGCCTCCGAGAAGCGATCTACTCGATCGAATCGTAATGATGGAAAGTACTCTGGAAATAATTTAAGGAATTTCCAAATTTATGCATTTCTCAAGTCATTTGACGGTGCATTTTGATTAGGGAATTAGAGAAAAAATCAACCTTGGCGGAGCGTCTGCGAGACTCTCCAAGGGTTGCTGAAAGATACAGTTTTCGCACCGTACGATGGAAGGCTTCAGGAAGCGATCTATTCAATCGAACGGTATCGATGGAAAGATCTATGAACGAGTGTTCGAGAATTTCCTGATTTACACATTTCTCAAGTCAGTTGACGGTGCCTTATAACCAAGGAATCGAGAAAAAAGACAATTTAGGCGGAGCGTCCAAGGAACTTTTATCGCGTAGTGTGTGCTTAGTGTCGTAGGGTGCTCCTGGGGTTAAACAAGGGCGTGTGGTCAAACCCTTTGCTCGAAATCCCAAGGCTGGTGCTGTTTCGGGGCATTTTTGGGTTTCTAGGGGCAAGACGGTCATTTTGACCAGAGTTGGCTGGAAATGGTCAGGAATGGTCTGGTATACTGTGTTAAGCGTGTAGGGCTGTTCAGGGATGGTTTTGAGAGGGTCTTTTACCGTTCAGCGGGGTTTGTGCCGTGCTGAGGTGTTTAGGGGCAAAATGGTCATTTTGGCCAGAGTGAGCCGGAATAGGACTGGATTTGGACCAAATGGCGTGCGGGGGATGCCTGATGGTTTAACGACATTGTGGAAGGATGGACTTATCATTTTGAGGGATTTTGAACTTTCCCAAAACGTGCTTGGAGGTCCAAGGGGCAGGTTTGGTCATTTTTCACTAAGTCGGGCTAGTAGGCGTCGGTGTTGACCTAGGTGTTGGTTTCGAGACCGCCCAGTCTCAAAAAACTACCTGTGCGGTGTTGGTTCCTGAGAATGCCTGGTCCCAGAAAGCTACCTGGAAGGGTGGTGTTGGTCTCTGAGAATGCCCGGTCTTGGAGAACTACCAAATGACGGACATTCTACGTTGGCGGGCTAGCAGGCGCCAGAAGTGAACTGTTTGGAATTTGATGAGGTGTTGGTCCCTAAGATAGCCCAATCTCGGGAAGCTACCTGAATGGCGTTGGTTTCCAGGACCGCCCGCTCCGGAAAGCTGCCTCGAATAATGGTGCTTATGGCTCCAGCGGGTCTTTGTGGGCCCGAGAAGCGATCAATTGGTTGGATTGGAGATTGAAAGGCTCATCTTGAGCCTGCATGTGTTGTGATTTTGGAAAACTTAGCCCGGTCGAGCCGGAGATTACCGAGCGGGCAAAAATGGGGTGCTTATAACCCCGCTTCAAGAACTGTCCACATTTGTCACCCTACCCACCATGCTATAGATCCCTCCCAAGATCTTTGGCTGTGTGGCCTATGTCCATCTGCACAAGGACCAGTGCACAAAGCTTGATCCTTGTGCCATTCGTTGTCTTTTCTCGGGATATGGGCCTCCATCAGAAAGGCTACAGGTGTTACGACCCTACCACCAAATGAAGCTATGCGACCATGGATGTCACGTTTCTTGAATCTGATACATTCTACTCCTCCCCGATCTCCAACTTATCTCTTCAAGGGGAGGCTCAAGGAGAAGAGCCGAATTGGTTCCGACTAGACTGGGCAAACACTCGAGAAGAAGAAGTCCCAATCAGTGAAGAATCAGAAGTGCCCTCAGTGCCAGTGCCCTCAGTACCCTCATAAGAGGATGCATCCACAGGAGTAGAGAGTCCGACAGCTGAAACTGAAATTGAAGTTCCCCAATCCTCAGTATCGGACCCACCTCCTAAGAATATTACTAAGGTAAGCTCTCTTACTACTAGGCCATCTAATAACATGGATATATCTGCTGGGTACACCTTACCTTTCAGGCACAATTGAGGCAAGCCACCAACCGGATACTCACCAGATATCGAGGAACGGACGACGTGATATCCAATTGCTAACTATATGTCTGATGAAAGGCTACCTGAGCGTCTCAAGAAATTCGCACCACACTTTTTACATGCCATGTCTCGACTAATATTTAGGAAGCCTTGATGGATCCGAAGTGGACTCAAGCCATATAAGAAGAAATGGAGGCACTGATGAAGAACAAAACCTGGAATCTAATACCATTACCCAAAGGGAAGAAGACAGTAGGGTGCAAATAGGTATTCTCCATCAACCACAAGGTAAATGGATTTGTAGAACGATACAAGGCGAGACTCGTGCCAAAAGGCTATACACAAACATATGGCATGGATTATCATGAAACCTTCTCTCCAGTGGCCAAGTTGAATACTGTGAGAGTTTTATTATCTCTTGCCACAAACCTCGATTGGCCTTTGTGTCGTACCCAGATTTTTTGCACTCTAGGAATACACACACAAAAGGAAAAAATACTGTATTCTCTCGTTAGAACTCACCCTCCTAGGAGAATGAGTGCATCTATGTTTGAATTGAAAACTTAATTTGAATAAAGGGCTTTTGAAAAAAGTTTGGAGTCACCACCTAACTTGATTAAGGTGAGTTAGATTACCTAAAAACTAAGCATAATCTGAAAACTACACTTAGGGTTTTGGAAAATGACTTTGAAAATATCTCCTCAAGAGAGGGTTTTTAAGAAAACAGGTTATTTAGCAACTTTTGGAAAACATTTAAGCCCTTTTTGAAAAATAACTCTGTTTTGGTCTTTTGAAAACAACGATCTAGGTTCAGAGGTTGGTTACGTGTAGGGAAGATGCACTAAGCCATCACCCTATCCTGCCCTTGCAGTACCTACATGTCTATTTAACCTAGATTCACCTATGAGAGTCTTTAACTAACAAATGACCAATCTTATCCACTTTGAAAAAGAATGTTTAAAAAGACATGATGCATGATATGCAAGTGCAAGATAAGAGAGTTAAAAATAGATTTGGAAATAGATTTAAAAAGAAATTGATTTGTTTTTAGAAAGAGATTTGAAAAGATAGATTTGAAATTGGAAAGTTTTAGAAATTGAAAATAGAGATTTAGAAATAGATTTTTGGAATTAGAAAAATAGATTATGGAATTGGAGATTTGAAAAAAGTTGTGGAAATAGAAGTTTGAAACATGTTGTGACCACACCCATGAGGATTGCCTACGTATCCTTTTTGAGGAATCAGGTTAGTTGTAGTTCAGACAAGAGTCCGATAGAAAATAGAGGGTATGATTGGAAGAAAGGGATTTTGATTGAAATTTGGGTTGGAAGATTGAGAGATTGAACTTTGATTTAGAAAGATAGAGATTTAGGGAAAAGATTTGGACTTGAGATTAAGAAAGGTTTGACTCGACTTGGCAAAGTTTTAAGAAAAGATTTGACTCGAATATTGGACTCGGCAGATTAGGAAAGATTGGACTTAGGAAAGATTTGGATTGGGAAGGTTTCAAAATAGGGAAGTTTCGTTTTAGGAAAGTTTCATTTTAGGAAAGTTTCATTTTAGGGAAGTTTCGAATTAGGAAAGGTTCAAATTAGGAAAGTTTTCGAATTAGAAAAGTTTTGAAATTAGGAAAGGTTTTGAAATTAAGAAAGGTTTCGTTTTAAGAAAGTATTGAAATTGGAAAGTTTGAAACTTAGAATGTTTTGAAATTGGGAAGTTTTGAAAGTTGGAAAGTTTAGAATTTAGAAAGTTTTAGATTTGAAAAGATTTGAAGTTTAGGGAAGTTTAGAATTTTAGAAAGATTCAAAGTTTGAGTTTTAGAAGTTCTTGAAATTAGGAAAAAGTTTTGAGTTTAGGAAAAATTTGAAAACTTAGATTTGGAAAGTTAAGATTTGAAAAGAGGTAGAATTAGAAAAGATTTGGAAGTTGAGTTTAAAATTTAGGAAAGATTTTTATGTTCAAGTTTTGGAAACTTAAGATTTGGGAAAGTAGAAGATTATGAAAGATTTGAATTAGGAAAGATTTGGACTATTGTTGGGCTCTTTCCTCTTAATGCGAAAATTCCACACACTTGGCGTGAGCACATGCATGTGCATTCATATTTCCATTGTTACCCATTACTACCCTTTAGTTAGATGGGGGAATAGTACATTGGTTGTTAGTGAATGCAGTGTCTGCTTCTTACCTGGCAGCCTTTAGATAGTTCCCCCACTTGAATCACCAACAAAAGATAAGGTTCACCCTTTTAGGAGTTGACGCTGGAGGTTTGAAGATAACTGGGCTTTCTAGGAAGAATTAGTCAACCTTAACCTCTTGCTCATGTAGCACCCCCTGCATAGCTGAACCTCTGCCGAAATTAACACACTCATCAATTTTTGATTTTGTTTCCAAAAACGGAGGATTGGATCTAGTTTCCTAAACAAAAAGATTGGGTTAGTTTCCTAAAGGGAAGATTGGATTTGGCATTAATTTGGAAAGAGAAGTTTTAGAAACCCTAAATTTGAAAGACTATAGTTTTGACGTAGAAAATATGTATAGTTTGGATATGAAAAGGGAGATTTTGGAAACCTAGGTTTTAAGGTAAGTTTGAAAATCATATTTTTGGGAAGAAAATTAGGGTTTCCTAATCGTGGTTCTAGGACTTGACTTGGGCACCAAGAAAAGAGATTTTGGAAAGTGATTTTTTTGGAAACGAAGATTTTGGAGGAAGATTCTAAAGAAGAGCTTTTAGAAAATGTGTTTTGAAAAGAATTTTAGGAAGGAAGTTTTTGAAAAGTAAAACTTTGAGAGAGTTTTGGAAATAAAATTTTGGAAGAAGCTTTTAGGAAAGAGTTTTTAGGAAAACGAATTTTGAGGAGAGTGTTTTGGGAAGGTGTTTGAAAAGAGAAGTTTTGAAAAATAGATTTTTGGAGAGAGTTTTTAGAAAACAATTTTGGAAAGGAATTTAAAGAGAGTTTATGGAAAGCATGTTGGAAAAAAGATTTTTAGGAGGAGATTTTTTAGAAGAGATTTTGGAATGTATATAAAATATCTCACTTTCCTAAAGCGATTCTAACCATAAAAAGGCTAGAACCACTTTAGGATAGTGGTTTTGAAAATAACAAGATTTGAAAATATGGACCATGAAAGTCACTTTAAATCTAATACTTCCCTAAAGCAACCCTAGTCATGGAAAGGCTAGAATCACCCTAAGATTGTGATTTTGAAAACAAGTTTTGAAAAAGAAGACTTTGATGCAATTTTGAAAACAAGTTTAATGTAAGCTTTGAAAACGATTTTTGAAAGAATGCAAGATATGATATGCATAATGCAGATTGGGGTCGTGAACATACATGGTTAAGGTTTCATCACATAACCAAGGGGGCCGAACCCATTTGGTCTCCGGTTAGACTAAAAGAAAGCCCCCGACACAGTGACCCTCCAATAGCCTAATCCTACACATGGATCGGGAATCCCCTTGTTTCAAGCGTGCAAAGAAAGGGGGGAAGAAGATAGGGGATTAAAATAGAGGAAAACCCAAGTGGTTTAGGAGGGAGAAGAGAGAGGGGGAAGTGCAGAAACTTAAAGAGAAAATCTACCGTATGTCTTGTTTACTTTACTTGGCTTTGCACGCCTTGCTTTTCTTGTTTTTCTTTGATTTTTGCTTTAGTCTTCGAGGGCTTGTCTTTGATCTTCAAAGCTTGTAGTTGTAGCAATCCAAGTCTTCAATGGAGGGTTGGAGGCTAGTGTATAAGTGTATAGGAGTATATATGAGTGTATAGGAGGCTAAGGTTTGTGTATGGTGGCTAGGATTTGGAAAACCTAGGAAGCTAGGGTTTAGGGAGCCTACGAACTCTATATATCGAATATTAGGGTTTTTAGATTGAGTTTGCGAACCTTCTTCACGCTGGAAAAGGCTCTGTATTTATAGAGAGAGGAATGCACTGGTGCCTGTTGTAATGGCGCTAGGCCAAAAATTACACTGGCGCCACTAGGAGTGGCGCTAGGCCATTTTTTGGCTGGTGCCTGTTGTAATGGCGCTAGGCCAAAAATTACACTAGCGCCACTAGGAGTGGCGCTAGGCCATTTTTTGGCTTGGTGCCACTACTAGCGGCGCCAGCCATTTATGAAATGTTTAAGGTCGGCAAGCAACGTATCTTTAGAAGATTTGCGCGCCTGTACTAGTGACCACCATGTAATTTTTAGCCTAGTTTTACTAGGATTGACTCCGGAAGGTTCGGGGATGAATTGAAGGAGCCGGGAATGACCCGGAGAGGCGGAAAGGGACAGGAACCCTTAGAATAATGTCACGGGGACAAAGGACTTGAAAAATGATGACAAGATTTGTTAGAAGGGTTGACCGAGCCATTAGGGGCAAAACGGTCAACTAGGCCAGAAAGCTGCCGGGACGAACTCAAAATGTCCAGGAAGAAGACTCGAGCTTTGGAAACATTATGTAGAATGTTCCCAAAGGTTACCGGTTTGATACCCAGAGCCGATGTGGCTGGAAAAGGCGACCGGACCACCAGAGGCAAAACGGTCATTTTGCACTAGGTTTGCTGAAATTGACTCAGAATGATCAGCAAAGATAAGAAAAGGTCAGAAATACTATAAGAAGCATTCTTAGGAGGTTACCGGTTTGATACCCAGAGCCGGTGTGGCTGGAAAAGGCAACCGGACCGCTAGGGGCAAAATAGCCATTTTGCACTGGGTTTGCTGGAATTGACTCGGAATGATCCGAAAAGATAAGGAAAGGTCGGGAATACTATAAGAAGCATTCTCGGGAGGTTACCGGTTTGATACCCAGAGCCGGTGTGATTCCCAGGGCACTCGGATGCCTAGGGCCAAAAAGATCATTTCACTTCGAGTGGGGCTTACGGGCCCGGGAAGCAACCAGTGGACTAAATTGGAGTTTAGAAATCGGGTTAGAGTCTGAATATGCATGTGACGTGTGAAGGCAAGCCCAATCGGGCCAGAGATTGCCAAGCGGGCAAAAATGGGGTGCTTACACTTTGCACCAATTAGATGTGAAGAACGCCTTTCTCCATGGCAATCTCGAGGAGGAAGTTTATATGGATGTCCCACCAGGCTATACGGCATCTCCAGAGACGAAGGTGGTATGCAAACTAGAGTGAGCTTTGTATGGATTCAAGCAGTCACCTCGAGCTTGGTTTGGACAATTCAACTTGGCAATGAAGAAATATGGCTTCAAATAAAGCAACTCTGACCATACTTTGTTCCTAAAACATCAACAGAGCAAGGTAACCGCCCTAATAGTCTATGTAGATGATATGATTCTCACAGGGAATGACTTGGAAGAAATATCTCGACTTCAGAAACAACTGGCTACTGAATTCGAAATGAAGAATCTAGGAGGACTAAAGTACTTTATGGGAATAGAAGTTGCAAGATCAAGGCAAGGAATATTTCTGTGTCAACGGAAGTATATCCTAGACCTTCTATCAGAAGTAGGATTATTGGAGTGCAAACTTGCAGACACTCCAATTGTCCAGAATCACAAGCTTGGAGATTATTCAGACCAAACACCAGCAAACAAAGGAAGATACCAAAGACTAGTAGGGAAACTTATCTACCTTTCTCATACCTACCAAGATATTGCATTCGCTGTGACCGTAGTAAGTCTGTTCATGCATTGCCCAAGTGAGGATCATATGGAAGCAGTAATTTGAATACTTCGATATTTGAAATCATCTCCAGGGAAGGGTCTCATGTTTTTGAAGAACAACCACCTAAGAGTTGATGGCTATACAGATGTGGATTGGCGGGGAATATAAAAGACCGAAAATCCACCTCAGGCTACTTCACTTTCGTTGGAGGGAACCTAGTTATGTGGAGAAGCAAGAAACAAAAGGTGGTTGCATTGTTTAGTGCAGAAACAAAATTTCGAGGTATGGCCAAAGGACTTTACGAACTCCTTTGGCTTAAGAAGTTACTGACCGAGATTGGTTTTGAGCCTACATCGAAAATGGATCTTTTTGCAACAACAAAGCGGCCATTGCTCTATCTCATAATCCTATTCAACATGACTGCACCAAACATGTAGAGGTAGATCGACATTTCATCAAACAAAATCTTGAAGAAAAAATCATCTGATTCCCATTTGTTAAGTCGAAAGATCAGTTGGCAGACATCCTTACAAAAGTCGTGTCTAGCAAGGATTTCTACAACTCACTAGACAAGCTGCACATTCAAGATCCATATGCATTAGCTTGAGGGGGAGTGTTGGTGTGAGTTGTACCATTTAATGTCAAATATTGCATGGAGAGATTCTAGCATAGACATTAGAGCCAATTCCCATAGTCACGGGTCTTCCTTGATACTAGCCATTGAATTTGTATATACCAAACTTAGATTGGTACCTCTCTTATTTATGTACAATGCTATTGTAAAGTTGAAAAAAAAAAAACAAAAAACAACGATTTTGTTATACGGTTCGACAATTAGTACGTGACAAACATGCAACTTGAAATTGGGGAGTCCCGGCCACTTAAAAGAATCTTTCACGTCAAAAACTAACATGATCAGATGATTAGAAAGCAGAAAGTTAATAGTGAACCATGATTGATTAAGTGGGGCGGTGGATTCGTAACTAATTCTTGAATTGATGTAGGTGGGGGAATTATTCAAAATTTTCTAATGCAGTTCTCATAGTTTGGTGCATATAAAAATAGTTTGTAAAAGTTTCTGTGTATTGAGCTAGAGCTAGTAATGTTATGAGAACGGAGTTGGGATCAGAAGTTTAGTACGTGTTGATCAGTTAACACAAAACTACTGTGTTGTGATTTCGCCAATTTGGATGCACTTGTAGCGGAACTATTACAACGTTTTCTTTTTTTTTTTTTTTTGGGTACAAAGAAATGAATATACATACAGGTTACTTCATATATCGGTCATGAAACATTTTTTTTTAGTACCACACAACGATTTGTAAGAGGCTTTACTGCATCTACAACGGAGCCAAATTTAAGGTCCTACCGCATGTGTTGGGTGCTAAAGAGTAAGTTTAGTCTTATTGAATGACTATAGAGACTTGAACCTAGGGATAGCAACGAGGCAAATTTAGGTTAGGGGCCCCCATCCCATCTCCGCCTTGCCTTGTTTAACTCCTTCCGACACCCGTCTTGCCCTATTGCATCTCGTTCATGTTAGTAATATTTTTAAATATATCATAGATAAAGCAAGGAATAGAATCACAAAAATAAGAAAAAAATCACAACTGTCGTATGGGTTATTTTGTCATCCCTACTCGAATCTAAATATTGATGGAGAAAATTCAAATTTTTACCCACCAAACCAACCATCGGGTGGTATAAGGGTCCGTTTGATATAATTTTTTGTTTTTTTAGCTTTTTCAAGTTGGTTGTTTTTTTTTTTTTTTTTGGGCTTATTTTAGCTTATAAAAGCAAAAAACAATAATAATAAAATCAATTAGATGCTAAATAAAAAAAATGCTAAAAACAAAATATATCAAACAAACCCTAGATCGTAGCTTACAACAACGAAGAAATCAACGAGTAACAAACAGAGGGAACGTAGTTTAAGACCAACAAAAAATCAAGAGGTAACAGAGGGAATGTTATAGGGGATTGATTATAACTGGGAATCTTGATTAAGATAGCTAGGGTTAGGGATGAAGTGAAGAGAAAGGAATTAAGGGTCAACGCCTAGGCGAAGGTAGGTTTTCCCTTCAATTCTCTTCAATACCCCAACCCCACAAACATTATTCTTCTTCTTCCCGTTGCTGGATGGCAGCTTCTTCCCCACTTACACCAACAGTACGACGGCATCTTCAGACGAGGGGAAACTGAGTGATCAGAGGAATGATCCAAACAAACAAACTCGGCTTGGTTAGATTTCAGTTGAAGCACTTGCTTGACTTCTAAGACAAGAAATGGGATCAAACTGTCAGTGTTAGTTCTCATTGTGCGGTAACAAAACAAAAAAGTAATAACGAGTTTCACGGCGAAGTAGAACGACTGTAGTACATTTTTGTTTTTCGCAATACGGACATGAATTTACAATAGCCAAGATCGAGCCAGAAGGGACAACTATTAATGATAATAAAAAAAATTATAATTAATATTAGAATACTCGACTTTTATATATATTTATAATGCATACCAATTTATTTATATAAATGAGTTTTTAAAGTAAAATAATTATTTAAGAAAGTAATTATAAAATTTTAGTGGGCAAAAAATTAAAGTATTTCTATAATTATAGGTGAAATAGAATATTTGAAAACTTGAAGGGGCATTTATAAAATTTTAAGAGAGAAAATTAAAAATATTTCATAAACTTATAGATAAAAATAAAATATTTAAAAATTTGAGGAGTATTTTTAAATTTTTATGGGCTAAATTAAAAAGAATTTTAAAAATTATTGGTAAAAGTATAATTTTAAAATTTGAGAGGGGAACAGGTGCTCTTTTTATACACGTGCTCTCTCCGCCTCCGACCGAGGTTAATTAAAGCAGTAGGTATAAGTCCATCAGTGGTAATTAAGACTATTTACAATGATAAGCGAACCTTAAATTTACAAAACATTTGAATAGTTACTTACTATTACGACTAATTTTACTTATTATTGGGATTGGCCTACTTACAAATTGAACTGATTTTGATTAACGTTTGCGGTATCGGAACCGTGAAAACTACAAATATATTGTAACATTTTCCTGACGGCAAAGTACCCGTTTCTCATTATATAACCACTGAGCTAGAAGTTATATTGTTATCTGCTACAAACTTGGGTGAACACAATTGACATAAATTGGCAAAGATGATGAAACCAACAGGAGAGGGAGAGAGAGAGAGAGAGAGAGAGAGAGAGGAGACTGAAAAAGACTTTTCACGGGACCATTTTGGATGAAGTGAAATTTTTTGATACTCATGGGCGTCCGAGCTTGGCCTGAGCTCGTCGAGCCAAAGCCTGACCTGAGCCCAACTTAGACCTAGCCTGGCACAAGCCCAAGCCCAACCCGAAAGCTCGAACCCAAGTCCGACTGTGAACCCCTGAACCCCTCCCCACAACGGCTATTTCCCTTTTAAATTCAATTTGATTTTTTTTTAAACACACCCCACTCATACCTGTGACCCCTCCTTTTCAAATTTATTTTTCTTAAACACGTTCATTAATTTTATAAATGTAATTGTATAAATAATTTATCTTAGTAATTTTTATTAATTATATAATAAATGTAAGTGTAAAGTTTGTTTACATAAGTTTAAAGAAATTAAATATATATAAGCTTACAAATAAATTTTTAATTCATAAAATTATAGTGTATAAATTATTATAACTAAATTTATTAGTTTTAAAAACATAATGCTATAAAAAAAATTAAACTAAAGTTTGAGGCCTGAGGCCCAAGTCCGAGCCCAAATTAATTCTTAGGGCCGTGCATTAGGCTTGAGCCTTTCTCTTTATAATTTGGCCCGGCTCAAAATAACGAAAGCCGCAAAGTTTGACCGAACTCAATGAGTTAGAGATGGCCCGGCCCAATTAACATCTTTATTTAGCCCAGCAGGCTAGGGTCCAAGTGAAAATAAAGCTAATTGATGAAGATAGGGGCGTCTCCGGAGCTTAGCTTGCTTAAGAGAGACCCAGCCCAGCTGGGGTCCACAACCTTCTACTTCTGCTTCGCGAGAGAATATATGACGTGATGAGATAATGGCAATCCCAAGGACGGTCTGTTTCAACCACACTATTAACAGCTTTAGCTTTCTCCTTCAAAGTACAAAGTACAAAGCGAAAGGAACGAGGACGAGAAGGGAAGATATTTATTCTTGAAAAATAAATAATTAACAAAAATAAATTTTAAATAAATAAATAACAATGCTCATTCATGTCACCATTTTGTTGCCAGAGGCCAAGGATATTCTACCTTTTATTCAATCTATTGTAATTTGCTCATTAAAATTATAATGGATTTTACGTGTGTAAAAGGTAAAGATTTATTTTATTTTTTGTCTTTTTGGCCCTTTTAGAATAAAGAGTCATCAAAACAAAGTTATAGTTTTAAGATTCGCTTGGTATAATTTTTTTAATTAATTTTTTATTTATAAATAAAAAAATATAAAAAAAAAAATTAACTTAAGCAAAAAAATGACAGCCAAAAAAGATAAAAAGAGTTGTACCCATAATTAACGTGGCAGTAGAACTCTTCAAAACCCAGTAGACCTCACAAAATAAGATAAGATTAAAAAAAAAAAAAAAAAAGGAAGGACAAATCCTTGTAGTCCTAGCTAGATCATTTCCTAGTGTGTTTTTTTATATAAGGGTAAATTTACAAAAATCTTAGTACGTGTCCAATAATTACTTGGGTTCAGAGAGTACGTACATGAGTCTTATATCACACACAACATTCAAAACATGCACTTATGGCACACCATCAAGACTCTATACGATATATCCCAATTAGCATTATATGGCACCATGACCACCTCGATCTACAGCATTAGTAGACCTCTCACATTGATCTCTATAGCATGCATGCATGAAGTCATGCCTTATGAAGATAGTGATTTTCCAATCCATAATGTTATAAAATTCAAAATTTTCATGCAAAATTTTTGTACAATGGTTTTATGAGAGTTTTTCGCTTAAAAATATAACACTTATCTGTTGGCTCTTTATTAGAAAAATATAATTAACTTATCGTGTTGGTAAAATTTTTTGTACAAATTATTTAAAAGAATAACATTTTCCATTCAATATATATATGGGGCAATCTTCTTCAATACAAAGATGACTAACCAAAGCAGTGAAGACCATAGCCTCAGCCATTTTGATAAATGTCTGTGGCTTTGTCCACATGAATTTAGATAAAAAGCCGGTGAGCAATGGGGGCCGAACAACGTGAATTTAGCTTGCTCCCTACAATAGTTAGTCAATATAAATTTAAAAACTACGTTATCCATTTAGCAAGCTACTTTTTAATACGTACTCTAATAATACTTTGTGATCGTAGGCCTCCGTTAGATTTATGGCAGCACCTGGAAAGATTAGAAATCAAAAGGGATAGTATACTCTCCAATGACTCAGTTAGCACAGTTGGGAGATTGAAATTATAACTGTATGTAATGAATGAATGACATACCTTTCTCTGGGATTGGACACTCCATTTATAGTGGGCTCATCCAATGACCTCAGCATGATTGCTTGCCTTCAATCTCGGTGGGTAATTTGAATTGATTCTGATTCCTTAATTCTTGATTGACTGTTTATGAATAATGGTATGGTGAGAGTACCACGGATAGTATCTTGAATCTCCCACTATCAACAGGCTCTTCGAGGGTAGACTTGGCACAATATGGGCCTCGTTAGACTTGTCATGCTCCTCTAGCTTGGTAGGCCGGAGATGGTAGTGCTCTTGGTTGGCGTGGTCAGATCTATACTCATCAGTTGTCCCATATTACAAAGGTCACAAGTATTGTGGATGAATGGAATAACTAGCTGGCATGGGGTGATGCGTTTGCATGTTTTGATGGTTTCAATTATTGCACTAGTGCCAACTAACTATCATCATGTTGAGGCGTCCTTTTATTTGTGGTGATGTGCAATCATGTTGCCAGGTGGTAGTTTCTGGCTGGCTATCGCCTCTATACCTTGTGTCGTGCATGTCACCGGGGGCTAGGAACCTTGATCGTGTATCACCACCCTTGGGTTGCTTTAAGTTGTGCATACATGTTTTGGCGATTTTGTTTCACTTAGACACTTCGAATTCTTGCCTATGCAGTTGCCGACTTTCCCAGTTCCACTTACTTCTCGAGTTCTTCCCCTGAAGCTTGCCTTTCAGATACCTGGTAAACATTTTCTTCTTTTTGCTGTTCTTTTGAGTTTTTGTACTATCGCTTTACTTTGTTGTATGCCATACTCATTTTGGAGAGGGTACGCTCTCCAATGTATTCGATATCTAACACTTCATGGTGTTGCCCCCGATTACGATGGGTTCGGTCATAACTCAGGTTTTGTGAACCAAGTGTTCATTGATTTGATTGATCCCATTCAAAGAGCCTTTGACGCTTCCAATCGTTTAGGGCTTTTAGGAACAATGGCTAACCTTGATGATGTTGATTCCTTGCCTGCTAGTCGTAGCGACCCCTCCCTTCGTGGCCCCTTGGGTCCCCAAGATAAACTTAGCACCTCCAGGGAGGTGGATGGCCTCGCTGTTGAGATAGTAGACGTCTCATCACTTGATGTCAAGCGGTTAACTCTGTCCGTGGTGGTAATGCTGATGCGTTGGCTAGCCCGAATGTAGCTAGCACAGCTGGCAGGGAGAGGTAGGGTACTACGCCCGATAGGTGCCGCCTAAGATTGCTTTGGAGTGAGTGGAGAGGTTGTGATAGACATACCAGATTCCTCAAACAGTTAGGTTCGGGATGCCCAATGAACTAGATCAGGCTCATAGGGTCGGGGTGAGTGAGATCACCTTGTACAAGGAGGCATGTCGCGCCCTGATTTTTTGCACTCGAAAAAGACAAGTGAGAAAAACACAGTGCTCTCTCGTTAGAACTCATCCTCCTAGAAGAACGAGTGCGATTAGGTTTGAATTGGAAATTTGATTTGATTAAGGGCTTTTAGAAAAAGTTTGGAGTCGCCACTAAGATAAGTTAGGTCACCTAAAACTAAGCACAATCCGAAAATTATAGCTAGGGTTTTTGAAAACAATTTTAAAAACCTCAAGAGAGGGTTTTTAGAAATATAGGTTGTTTGGTAACTTTTGAAAAAATTTATACCATTTTTGAAAATAACTCCATTTGATCTTTGAAAATAGTGATCTAGGTTCGGAGGTTGGTTACTTGTAGGGAAGATGTACTAAGCCATCACCTTACCCCGCCCTTGCGGTACCTACATGTCTATTTACCCTAGGTTCACTTACTCGGAATCTTTGATTAATAAATATCCAAAACTATCCACTTTAGAAAAAGAACTTTGAAAAGAAATTCGACATGATGCATGCTATGTAAGTGCAAGAAAAAACTTTGATTTTGACAATAGACTTGAAAAGAACTTGATTTGATTTTAAAAGAAAGATTTGGAAATAGAAATTTGAAAATAGATTTTTGCATTTGAAAGTTTAAGAAAAGTTATGAAATTGAAAATTTGAAAAAGGTTGTGAAAATAAAAGCTTGAAAAAGGTTGTGACCGTACCCATAAAGGTTGTTTACGTATCCCTTTTTGGGGAATCAGGTCAGTCATAGTTCGAACAAGAGTCCGATAGAAAATAGAAGGTTTGACTTAAAAAAGAGTTTGAGTTGGAATTGGATTGGAAGATTAGGAAAGTTAGAATTTAAGAAAGATTGCATTTAGAAAATCTTCGAATTAGGAAAGTTTCAAAATAGGAAAGCTCTCATTTTAGGAAAGTTCCAAATTAGGAAAGTTTTAAATTAGGAAAGAGTTAAAATTGAAAAGTTTTGAAATTGGAATGTTTTGAAATAGGAAAGTTTTGAAATTGGAAAGTTTCCTTTTTAAGAAAGAGTTGATTTTTGGAAAGATTTGAATTAGGAAAAGTTTGATTTAAGAAAGATTTAGAATTTAGAAAGTTTAGAATTTTGAAAAGATTTGGAATGGAAAGTTCGAAATTGGGAAAGGTTTGAAAGTGAGAGTTTTAGAAACTCTTGAAGTTTAGGAAAGATTTGAGTTTAAGAAAGATTGAAAAATTTAGACTTTAGAAAGTCAAGATTTAGAAAACTATGGAATTAGGTAAGGTTGGAATTGAGAAAGATTTGATTTCTATTTTCTAAAACAAAAGATTGGATTTTTGTTTCCAAAAAGAGACGATTTGATTTTGTTTCCAAAAATGGAGGATTCGATTTAGTTTCCTAAATAGAATTAGAAGGGGAAGTTTTAGAAATCCTAGATTTGGAAGTCTATAGTTTTGGTATAGGAAAAGTGATTTTAGAAATCTAAGATTTGACGTAGAAAATAGAGATTTTGAAAATCTATGTTTTGAGGTAAGATTGGAAATCATGTTTTAGGAGAGAAGACTAGGGTTTCCAAATCATGGCTCTAGGGCTTGACTTGGGTTTCAAGGAAAATGGATTTTGGAAAATAGATATTTTTGGAAGGAATTTCTAGGAAGAAAATTTGAAGGATATTTTTAGAAAGTGAATTTTTCAATAGAGATTTCGGGAAGGAATTTGAAAAGAGCTGTTAGCAAAGTAAGTTTTTTAAAGGGAATTTTTAGAAAGCAATTTTGAAAAGGAGATTAGAGAGAGTTTTTAGAAAGTATATTGGAGAAGAGATTTTAGAAAGTAGATGTGAAAAGAGATTTTAGAGAGGATTTTAAAAGAGATTTTGAAAAGTAAGTTTGAAAAGCAATTTCGAAAGGGATTTGAATGTGGACATTTACATGCCTCTAAAAATATTTCACTTTCCTAAAATGATTCTAACTATAAGAAGATTAGAACCATTCTAGGATTGTGGTTTTGAAAACTGCAAGGATTTGAAAAGATGGACCATGAAAATCATTTTAAATGCAACACCTTCCTAAAGCAACCCTAACCATGGAAAGGCTAGAATCACCTTAGGATTGTGATTTTGAAAATAAGTTTGGAAAAAAAAGATTTAATGCAAGTTTTGAAAATGATTTTCAATGCAAATTTTGAAAACAAGTTTTGGAGAGATGTATGATCATGATATGCACAATGCAAGTTAGGGTTGTGAACATACAAGATTAAATGCTTCACCACAAAGTTAAAGGGGTCGAATCCACGTGGTCTCCAATTAGACTAAGAGAAAGTCCCCGACACGGTGACTTTCAATAGCCTAATCCTACACATGAACTGGGGAGTCCCATGTTTCAAGCATGCAAGAAAGAGGGGTAGAAGATGGTGATTAAAATAGAAGAAAACCCAAGTGGGTTAGGAGAGAGAAGAGAGAAGGGGGGGGGGGGGGGGGGGGGGGGGGGGAATTGCGTAAACGTAAATAGAAAGCCTACCTTGTATCTTCTTTATTTTGCTTGCTCGTTTTGCTTTACTTTACTTT
This sequence comes from Euryodendron excelsum, assembly GCA_033060915.1. Taxonomy (NCBI): domain Eukaryota; kingdom Viridiplantae; phylum Streptophyta; class Magnoliopsida; order Ericales; family Pentaphylacaceae; genus Euryodendron; species Euryodendron excelsum. The sequence continues at coordinate 33,381,331 of CM065397.1, forward strand.
GGTCTTCGAGAACTTGCTTTGGCTCGGTCTTCAAGAGCTTCCAAGGTGCAGTACTTCAAGCCTTCATTGGAGGCTTTGGAGGCTAATATATGAGTGTATATCAGTGTATGTATGCTAGGGTTAAGTGTATAGAGACTAGGGTTTGTATATGGAGGCTAGGGTTTGAAGAACCTAAAGGAAACTAGGGTTTGGAAGGACTTCGAGCTTTGTATATCGTAGAGCAGGGTTTTTGGACTGAGTTTGCGGATCCTTTTCACGCTGGAAAAGGCTTTATATTTATAGACAGAAGACTAAACTAGCGCTTCCTGCAGTAGTGCCATACCAAAAATCCTACTGGTGCCACTAGGAGTGGCGCTAGGCTATGTTTTTGCCTTGGCGCCACTACTAGTGGCGCTAGCTACTTAGGAAACTTTTAGGGTCGGCAAGCAATGTATCTTTCAAAGATTTCGGCGCCTGTACAAGTGATTACCATGCAATTTGTAGCCTGGTTTCACTAAGAGTGACTCTAGAAGATCCGGGAATGATTTAAAGGACCAGGAATGGCCCAGAGAGCTGGAAAGGGATAGGAACCCTTAAAATAGTGTCCTAAGGGTAACATACTTGAAAAATGATGATTGGACTATAAGCACCCCATTTTTGACCGCTCGGCAGTCTACAATCCGTCCAAACTTGAGTTCAAGTCAATATGAACATATTCTAGAATTCTAGTCCTAATCTAGTCAACTCATCGCTTCGCGAGCCCACCAAGCCCAAATAGAGGCAAAATGACCAAAATGCCATTGGGGACATTGTTCAGTCCAATTACAAACCAGACACGTCTTTCCGAAGATGGTAAGTCCCCTTTCCAATTCTAATAGGCACGTCTTTCTGAAGACGGTAAGTCCCCTTTCCATATTCCCATAGGCGCATCTTCCTGAAGACGGTAAGTCCCATTCTCCAATTCTAATTCCAATCCCTCTCTCGAGAAAGTTGATTCATCGATACGGTAAGTCTATCCTTTCCGGCACGTTTTTCGAAGAAAGTTTCTTCAGAACGGTAAGTCCCTTCAAACCCGTCGATCGGGATGAGACCCCAAGTCCCCTAGATGGTAGAACGGTCCACCTTTGGCGCCTGCTAGCTCGCCAATGTAGAAATGTCCATTTCGACATGCCTTCCGAGAAAGTTGATTCTCAGGCGCTAAGTCCTTTTAGCAGCTTCCCGAGATCAAGCAGTCTCGCGAACCGTCAGAGTAGCGGAAGTACTCGCAAACATCGTAACCGTCAGAGTAGCGGAAATACTCGCAAATAGGTCGATATACGGAATTGCCAACAAACCCCTATATCATGGGACCGCCGTTAAAGTGGCGGAAATACTCAAAACCCAAGTCAACACCAGTGCCTGCTAGTCTACTTTGGTAAAAAATGACCAAACTGCCCTTAGGGCCATTTTCGGCACGTTTTTAGAGAGTAGACCTAAGTCCTTAGAATGGTAAGTCCACCCTTTCTAAGATTATCTTAAAAGCAATCCGGCATGATTAGGTGCCTTCTAGTCAATTTCAGGACAATACTGAGGCTTTCTGGTCGAGATGACCATTTTGCCCCTAGGCATCCGAACGCCCCGATGACCACACCGGCTTTGGGTATCAAACCGGTAACCTCCCGAGAATGCTTTTTATAGTATTCCCGACCTTCCTTTATCTTTCCGGATCATTCCGAGTCAGTTCTGGTAAACCTGGTGCGAAATGACCGTTTTGCCCCTAGTGGGTCGGTTGCCTTTTCCGACCACACCGGCACTGGGTATCAAACCGGTAGCCTTTGGAAACAATCTAAATAATGTTTCTAAATCTCGAGTCTTCTTCCGAGATATTCCGAGTCCATCTTGGTAGCTTTCTGGCCCAATTGATCATTTTGCCCCTGATGGCCCGATCAACCCTTCCAACAATTCTTGTCATCCTTTCTCAAGTCCATTACCCCCCCGGGACCCTATTCTGAGAGTTCCTGTCCTTTTTCGGCTTTTTGGGTCGTGCCCGATCTCTTAAATCATTCCCGGACCTTCCGGAGTCACCCTTAGTGAAGCTAAGCTAAAAATTGCATGGTAGTCACTAGTACAGACACCCAAATCTTCTCAAGATACGTTGCTTTCCGACCTTAAAACTTTCCTAACTGGCTGGCGCCATGCTAGGCTAATATTTGGCCTGGCGCCAGAAGGATTTTTGGCTTGGTACCACTGCAACAGGCGTCATGTCATTCTTCTCTCTATAAATACAGAGCCTCCTCCAGCGTGAAAGAGGTCCGCAAACTCAGTTTAAAAACCCTACTCATCGATATACAAAGCTCGTAGCCTCCCAAAACCCTAGTCTCCTTTAGATTTTCCAAACCCTAGCCTCCTATACACCCATACACTCTTATATACTCGTACACTAGCCTCAAACTCTCATTTGAAGATCGAAGACAAACTTTTGAAGACTGAAGTGAAGACCGAAGTGAAGCAAGAAAAGCAAAGCGTGCAAAGCTAAGCAAAATAAAGAAGACACAAGGTAGGCTTCTTATTTACATTTACGCATCTTCTCCCTCTCTTTCTCTCCTAACCTACTTGGGTTTTCTTCTATTTTAATCCCCCATCTTCTTCCCCCCCTTTCTTGCATAATTAAAACAAGGGAATTCCTGGTCCATGTGTAGGATTAGGCTATTGGAGAGTCACCGTGTCAGAGGCTTTCTTTTAGTCTAACCGGAGACCATGTGGGTTTGGCCCGCTTGATTGTGTGGTGAAGACTTTAACTTGGTATGTTCACGATCCCAATTGGCATTGTGCATATCATGATCTTGTATTCTTCCAAAATTTGTTTTCGAACTCATTTTCAAAAGCTTACATCAAAATCTATTTTTCAAAACTTCTATTCAAAATCACAATGCTAATGTGATTCTAGCCTTTCCATGGCTAGGGTTGCTTTAGGAAAGTGTTACATTTAAAGTGACCAATATAGTCCATATTTTCATAACATTGTTGTTTTTAAAACCACTATCTTAAAGTGTTTCTAACCTTCTTATGGTTAGAATCGCTTTAGGAAAGTGAGATATTTTATATACTTTCTAAAAAATCTCTTCTCAAAAATTTCCTCCTAAAAATCTCTTTTCTAACATGCTTTCTAAAAGTTCTCTTCAAAATTCATTTCCTAAAAGCACTCCCTAGGTTTCCTTCTTAGAAAACTCTTTCCCTAAATCTCTTTCCTAAAAACTCCTTTCCAAAACTCTCTCTTTTCAAAATTCACTTTCTAAAAACTTCTCACTAGGATTTCTTTCTAAAAACTCTCTTTTCAAATTCACTTTCTAAAAACTCCTCTCTAGGATTTCCTTCCAAAAGTCTCCCTTTCTAAAAACTCACTTTCCAAAAACCTCTTTTCTTAGAACCCAAGTCAAGCCCTAGAACCTACGATTAGGAAACCCTAGTATTCCTACCAAAAACATGATTTTCAATCTTACCTTAAAACCTAGATTTCCAAAACCTATTTTCTATGTCAAAACTATAGTCTTTCAAATTTAGGGTTTCTAAAACTTCTCTTTCCAAATCCATGCCAAATCAAATGTTCCCTTTAGGAAACCAAACCCAATCTTCCCATTTAAGAAACTAGATCATATCCTCCAATTTTGGAAACAAAATCAAAACACCTCTTTAGAAACAAAATCCAATCCCTTGTTTTAGGAAATAGGAATCTCAATCATTCCTAGTCTAAACCTTTCCTAATTCAAATCCTTTCTAAACCATAAGTTTCTTAAACCTAAACTTTCAAATCTTTCCTTAAAACTTTAATCTTCAAATCTTTCCTAATCCTGACCTTTCCAAATTCTAAACTTCCTAAATTCTAAACTTCTTTAAACTTTAAATCTTTCGAAATCTAAAACTTTCTAAACTCAAAATTTTCTTACTTTCAAAACTTCCCTATTTCAAAACATTTCAAATTCAAAACTTTCCTAATTCGAAACCTTTCCTAAACCAAAACTTTCCTAAAACGAAACTTTCCTAAAATAACACTTTCCTATTTTGAAACTTTCCTAATTCGAACCTTTCCTAAATCCAATCTTTCTCCAATCTTCCAAGTTCAATATTCGAGTCCAATCTTTCTTAATCTCAAGTCCTTTCTAAATACCATCTTTCCTAAGTCTAGGTTTCCTAAACCTCAATCTTTCCAAAACAAGTCCAATTCTTCCTCCAAGTTCTATCTTTCCAAATCAAAGTCTCATATTTTCTAATTCCAAATTCCAAATTTCAATCTTTTATTTTAAATCCAAATCAAATCCAAATTCCAATTTAATTTCTTCTACCATATCAAATCTCTTTTCTATCGGACTCTTGTCTGAACTACGACTGACCTGATTCCTCCAAAAGGATACTAGGCAACCCTCATGGGTGTGATCACAACCTTTTTCAAATCTCCAATTCCACAATCTTCTTCAAGTTTTCAATTCCAAAAATCTATTTTCAAATCTCTATTTCCAACTTCTAAAAATTTCAAGTTTCAAATCTATCTTTTCAAATTTCGTTTTAAATCAAATCAATTTCTTTTCAAATCTATTTCCAAATCTAATTTCCAACTCTCTTTTTCTCGCATTTGCATATCATGCATCATGTCAATTTCTTTTAAAAATTCTTTTCTAAAGTGGATAGGATTGGACAGTTGTCAGTTGAAGACTCTTATAGGTAAATCTAGGGTAAATAGACATGTAGGTACCTCAAGGGCGGATAGGGTGATAGCTTAGTGCGTCTTCCCTATACGTAACCAACCTCCGAACCTAGGACCACTGTTTTTGATAGACCAAAATGGAGTTATTTTTCAAAAAAGGGCTTAATATTTTCTAAAGGTTGCTAAGCAACCTATTTTCTTAAAAATCGTCTCTTAAGGAGATATTTTCCAAAATCGTTTTCAAAAACCCTAAGTGTAGTCTTCGGATTGTGCTTAGTTTTTAGGTGACTTAACTCACCTTAATCAAGTTAGGTGGCTACTCCAAATGTTTTCCAAAAGCCCTTTATTCAAATTTATTTTCAATTCAAACTTAGTCGCACTCATTCTTCTAGGAGGGTCAGTTCTAATGAGAGAGTACATTATTTTTCCTGCTTGTGTGTGTATTCCTCCAATGTGAAAGATCTGGGCGTGACAAGGACGTGTTGGAGGGGTTGACTGGGCCATTAGGGGCAAAACGGTCAATCGGGTCAGAAAGCTGCCAGGATGGACTTGGAATATCCCAGAAGAAGACTCAAGGCTTAGAAACATTAGCTAGAATGTTCTAGGAGGTTACCATTTTCATACCCAAAGCCGGTGTGGTTGGAAGAGGCGACCAGCCCACTAGGGGCAAAACGATCATTTTACACCAGGTTTGCTGGAAATGACTCGGAATGACCTAAAAATGAATCAGATGGCCGGCGATACTATCAGAAACATCCCCAAGAGGTTACCGATTTGATACCCAGAGCCGGTGTGGTTCCCGGGGCACTCGGATGCCTAGGGGCAATATGGTTATTTTGACCGGAGGGTCTCAGAATTGGCCCGAAGCTGATTGGAAGGCACTTAAACATGCTGGATTGTCTTTAGGACGATCTTGAAAGGGTGGACTTACCATTCTGGGGGCTTAGGTACTTTCTTAAGATATGTACCGGAAAGCCTTAAGGGCTAGCGGGCATTAGTGTTGACCTGGGTTTGAGTGTTTCCGTCACTCTGACGGTGGTCCCATGACACAGGGGTTTGTTGTCAATTTCTAATGTTAACCTCTTTATGAGTGTTTCTGCCATTTTGACAGTTGCAATGTTTACGAGTACTTATGTTACTCTAACGGTTCGCGATCATTCCAGAGACTGCCTGATCTCGGAAAGCTGCTAGGTGAACTTATCGCTTGAGGAATCAACTTTCACAAAAGGCATGCCGAAACGGACATTCTTTATTAGCGGGCTAACAGGCACCAAAGGTGGACCGTTCTACCATCTCGGGGACTTGGGTCTCGTCCCAGTCGATGGGTTTGAAGGGACTTACAGTTCCAAAGATTTTTCTCAGAAAATGTGTCGGACTGGATGGACTTACCGCCTTGAGGGATTAACTTTCTCAAAAGACATGCCGAACTTGATTTGAACTTGGAATTAAACTGGAATTGGATTTGAACTAGAATTGAGATTGAAATGGGGACTTATCGTCTTCGAGAAGACGTGCCCACAGGAAATGGACTAGATAATCCCATAAGGGTATTTTGCTAATTTTGCCTCTATTTGGGTCGTACAGGCCCACGAAGCGATCGATTGACTGGATTATGTCTGAAAAACTGGTTTAAACTTGGAATGCATCCATGTCGACTTGAATACAAGTCTGGACGGACTGGAGATTGCCAAGCGGGCAAAAATGAGGTGCTTACAAGGCATTCCCAGCTGAAAGGCTGTTTCCTTTTCCTCCGTTGGTTAGGGAGTTTCTAGATAGGCTAGACCTTGCCCTAGCCCAACTGGTCCCTAATTCTTGGCCCTTTTGATAAGGTGCATAGTCCTGTAGGTGACGTTTAGTAACAGTTAGGAGCATCTGACTAATGATGAGTTTTTATACTGCTACGAGATGACAGAGACTGGGAAGGGGTTAAGAAATCTCTCAACAAGGCTAGGCAGAGTTAAACTAGGGGGGATTCCCAATTCGCACAAGGGCTGGTAGGAGAAATTCGTCTATAATTACGGAAAAGGACGGGAAATCCCTAGTTGGGACACAATGCCTAATCTCGTTTGTGTCCATAAAGAGTGGGGCGAGCCAAGTATTGAAAGTGTGAACTAGGTTTTTTGGTTACTTGGTGGGACTGGTATAAGGTTCTAATTGTGCCCATTTTCTATGCGGCTTGGAAATCCAGCAATTTATCTGCCTGATAGCTAGTGAACATTGAGAAGGCAATGTCTCACCTTGTGAAGTGTTTTGGTAAACTTTGAGTCGCTTGGTATGTACTTATTTGGCCTATATCCTATTGTTCCAGTCTTGAAGGTTGAACGCCTGTTGGGTAAGTGCTCCTACTTTATTCCTACAAACTGCCAATCTAATAGGAATCTGATTATCTCCCCTTACAGGTCTGGTTAATAAACCGACAACGATTACTGAGGAACCTCTAGAAAGTAAGTGTGGTCATCCTTCTCCCACCTCCTCATACCCTTCTTCTAGTTGCTGACTTGTAACATTACTTTCCTTGCAGGAGTATTGTCTGAAGACTTGGGTATGGCTGAGAAGTTGCTGGAAAAGCCACAGTTGGAGCAGTTGATCAAACAGACCGGGAAGCCTTCAAGTGGCAAGTCATGATTTAAGCAGATGGTCTTTCAGTCTGGGAAGTCTCTAAGTCCTGTTTTCAAGAAGCTAAAGGCGGTGGCCATCTGGGAGGCAAGGAGAAGAATGTTAGCATTCGTGCCCGTCATTGCCAAGTCTGTTTCCTCCTCCCTAGGTGGGTCTAGGTCAGTTTCTGCCGGTAAGGGGCTAATGCCTCCTTCTTCATCGATTCCACCCCTATCACTTGTTGTCGCCTTCGAGTTATTTGGTGGCCAGACTTCATGTGAGAACTTACCTTGCTTAAAATCACATTTAGCTTAATTGCATATGATGTAGTGCATGATATCCTTAATTAAGGAGCTTGACTAGCATGCTCTAGTGAGAGCATGTTATATCAGAATTGCTTTATTTTAAACATGATTAATTAGCTTAATCTATGATTAAATAACTTAATTAATCTTCATGCTTAGCTTAATGTTAATGACAATTAATTATCATAAGCATCCTTAATTATGCTAATCCTGTGGATTAGTGGTGTGTGGTGAAACAAGGAGGTGATAGGTGGGAGGTTAACCTCAAGCCACCTAAGTGTATGCTTCATTATATGTGAGGTGTATGCATAAGGTGTGTGTATGGGGTGTGTGATTCATTAGCATTATGTGTGTGTGAGACATGTATATAGATAGATACATATTGTATCTATAATTGGCTTCAAGTCAAGGGAAGAAAGAGGAGAGAGGTGCTTATAGTAACTTGTGTTTGGCAAAAGAGAAAGTCAGAGAAAAAAAATAGAAAAATGAGAGAAAGGAAGAGAAGGAGGGATTGAAGAAGAAGGTTGTGTTTTCATTGCTTAAGGTGAGGAATCTCAAATTCATGCTTGCTTTCATGCATTTCTATTGATTATTGCATGTAAAAGACCTATCATGTCTTAGAATGGAGAATTGAAGTCCAACAGGTTGGAATTCAAGTGGAAAACCTAGGATTCCTCACGTTTTGCATGCGTTGATGTCTTGACATCTTGATTGAGATTTAGAACTTCATTCTAGGTTTTAGAGGGCTTATAATTGTGTTAGGGTAGCAAGAGGGGAGTTTAAACCATGTTTCAGAAGTTGCATCTCAGACTAAGGGGTGAAACGGCGCATTGGCATGCCTGAAGGGCACCTTGTGGTGAACCCTTCTGCTGGAGGGCGCCCAAAAGGGCACCTAGTGGTGCACCTTACTGACCAGAATGCACCAGGGCGTGCCTGAAGGGTATCATGGTGTAGTCCTCTTGGCTGGTTGGATTGGTTTGACCTCTGTTTTTCATTTTACCTTTATATGTTGTATCGGGAAGAGTTTAACACTTCTAATTGAGTTTCTAATGTGTCTTTGATGAACATTTCTTATATTTGAACATCATAAGTCATGAGTATGCATTGATTATGCATATGTTTCATAAAATTGACGTGATGGTGTGTGATAGGTTTGAAAGCAGCTAAAGACACGCCAATTCCACCGAAGAAGCAATTCAACCTTGTTTTGTAAAGCGGAATAAAGTGGAGAGGTTTAAGATATTCTTACTCATATTGAATCGAATGTCTTATCATCTATGTTGGTGTTGATTTTGGATTATGAGGTGGCATTGCATACAACATAGATTGCATGCATAACTTACATTGCATGGAGAAGGTTCGATCAATATGGGACCAACCTAAGGTTTAGGGCCCATTTGGTACAACTTTTTTTAAGCTTCTAAGCAAAAAAGCTAGGTTTTTCTGACTTTTTTACTTTTATGTTTTTGCTTTTTTGCTTATCTTTAGCTAAAACAAAGCCAGAAAAGTAAAAAGCCAGAAAAATTTGACTTTTTTGGTTGTAAGCTTAAAAAAAGCTTCACAAAAAAGTTATACCAAACGGGCCCTTAGTTGATGTGGGACTAGCCTAAAGAGTGTCGATGTGGGACATTCTTAGATAACAAGCCATCAATATATTATGCCAATGTTATCAAAACAACGCTTACATATGTGGTGACATTAGACGTTACATCACAAAGAGGCATTACATTGTATGAGTCATTGCTCATTGATGTTTGTTGCGTCCCGATTTTCATCCAAGCCCTTTTTGTTTGGGAAAAGCATGGTGCTCTCTCTATTAGAACTTACCCTCCTAGAAGGATAAGTGCAACGGGAGTTTGAATTTGAAAACTTGATTTGATTAAGGGCTTTTTGGAAAAGTTTTGGAGTCGTCACCTAATATAGTTAAAGATGTGCTAGGTCACCTAAAACTAAGTGTAATCTGAAGGTCAAACTTAAGTTTTTGAAAATGTCCTTTTGAGAGATATTTTAGAAAATAGGGTTGTTTAGCAACCTTTGAAAGTGTTTTAAGCCCTTTTTGAAAAACGACTCCGATTTTGATTTTTGAAATAGAGATCTATGCTCTGGGGGTTGGTTACATGTAGGGCAGATATCTTTGGACCATCACCCTCCCCCGCCCTTATGGTACGTACATGTATATTCACCCTATGTTCACTCACTTGAAGCTCTAGTTCCTAAATGTCCAATCTATATCCACTTGAACATGTTTTGAAAAAAGGGTAATTACGTTTTGGATATATGAATGCATGATGAATGTTTGAAAACAGTTAGGAAGAGAGTTAAGAGTTTTTAGAATAGAGTTTTGAAATGTAAGTTAGGATTTGAAAGAATTTTTTAGAAGGGAAATTTGACTTGAAACGGAAGTTACGACTGCACCTATTCGAAGGTTGCCTAAGTATCTCATTTGGCGATAATTAGGTCAGTTGTAGTTCGGACTTAGGGTCCGATTGAAAATAGGCACATTGGGGCCTTTGAAAAGTTTTGAAGACTTATTGGGGTCTTGTTTTGAAAAAGTGAACTTGAGAGTTTTTGACTCGAAATTTGAAAATAACTCAAGAGAGTTTTGATTCTGAAATTGAATGTTGGAGTGTTTTTGAAATAGGACTTGAAGATTTTTGGAAGTGCTTTTGAAATAGGTCTTTGGAGAGCTTTGGAGTGCTTTTGAAAGTAACTCAAGAGAGCTTTAAAAAATTTTGAAAGCTTGATTAGGGGTCCTTGAAAATGGGATTTGGATTTGGAAAAGCTCTTGTGAACTTGTCGTGAAAAAATTTGTGAATATAGTTTTTATGTACCTTAAAAAAGGTATATTAAATATTTAATTGGCTTTAAGAGATTAGTTATATGAAAACTAAACTCCGTTAATGCTATGAGTTTTGAGGAAATATTTTAAGAAAAGGGGCTTGAAACTTCCCCTAGGTTTTGGACACTTCAGGGTTGTAGAACCCTTATTTGAATATCTCACTTTAACTTAGACAACTTTAACCAAAGGTGCCTAGTTGCTTTAAGAATGTGATGTTTGAAAATAGTTTTTGAAAAGAGGTTTTGCAAAACATTTAGGGTTTGGAACTCTAGTTTGAACCTTATAGGTTTCATTTGATGTATCACTTTCTTTAGGAAACCCTAACCATGAAAGGGTTCGGATCACCTTAGGGTTGTGAGTTTTTGAATTTATTTTTGAAAGTAGTTTTTAAACAATGATAAGTGTCAAGCCATTTTGGATTGAGACAAGTTTAGGAGAGATTTGAAAAACATTTTTGAGTGGAGTAGGAGTATTTTGAAAAGAGTTTTGGATTAGGATTTTTGGAGACTCGAAAGAGTAAGAGGTTTTTTGAAAACATGTTTTGAAAAGATTATTTGAGTTGAAAAGATGGTTTGAAAAAAAAAAGGTTTAGAGTTAGAGTCTTGAAGCTATCTAACCTTGGTTGGGCAAACTAGGGTTAAAATAACCTAGGATTAGGTTGACCTAGGTTGGACCATCTAGGGTTTGGTTGACCTGAGCACCTAGGATTAGACCTCCTAGGGTTTGGAGGGTGGCTTTAGAATACAGTTTATGGTTAAGGTTTGACCCTAATGGTTTGGAGATGGTTTAGGAAGGTGATTTTATGCATGCACTTGAAAAGAAAATTTGAAAAATCTATAATTTTATGTAAAGAAAGAAAATATATGATTTCATGTTAAAAATGGAAAGATATGATTTTAAATTAAAAAAAATTTAAGATTTGAATTTGTTTCCAAAAAATGAAAGATTTAATTTTGTTTCCAAAATGGAGAATTTGATTTTGTTTTCAAAAAGGGAAGATGTGATTTTATTTCCAAAATATAATGATTTGATTGGATTTCCAAAATAGAAAGATTTGATTTTATTTCCAAAATGGAAGGATTTGATTTTGTTTCCAAAGTGGAAAGATTTGATTTTGTTTTCAAAATGGAAAGATTTGATCTTGTTTCCAAAATAGAAGGATTTGATTTTGTTTTAAAAAATGAAAGATTTGATTTTGTTTCCAAAATAGAATGATTTGATTTGATTTCCAAAGTGGAAATACTAATTTTTTTTTTTTTTTCAAAATGGAAAGAGTTGATTTGATTTTGAAGTTGAAAATGATAGGATTGGATTTGAAAATCTTATGATTTTATGTGAAATATTTTGTGATTTTCATGTAAGAAAACTTGTGATTTGGTGTGACACATTTTGAAAACAACTCAAGAGAGTTATGCACTTTCTGAAAAACATAATTTAACAAGGATTTATAAATCATTTTGATGCAACTCGAAATGCAATGAATGAAGGTTAGGGGACAACTAAGGTTTCCTAGAGCATGAACTTCTTGGGTTTTGACCTCTAGCCTCAAGTTCGACAACTTTTGGACTGACACCTTGAATGGGAAGTTTGTAGAGTTTTATTTATTTATTTTTAAAACAACTAGGTTTTGAAAAAGAGTGGTTAGGGTTTAAAGCCTAATGTGGCCCTTTGGAGGCCTCTTTGAATATACCAGTTTCCTAAAGCCATCCTAACCATGAAAATGCTAAAATCAATTTAGGGTTGTGACTTTGAAAACCAAATTAGGGCTTGAATCCCTAATATGGACCTTAGTGGCCACTTTGAATATGTCACTTTCCTAGAAAAACTTTAACCATGAAAAGGTTAGAATTACACTAGTATTGTGAGTTTGAAAGCAAAAGCAATTGTAAATAATGCATGATCATGAAAATTATAATGCAAAGGGTTATGAATATACAAGGTTTAAGGTTTCATCACATAATCAAGAGGGCTCAAGACCACACCATAACAAGGTAGACTATAGCAAGACCCTCGATTGGTGACCTCCCTAAGGCTTTCTCTAAGCGTGGACCCAAGGTCCTCTTGTTTCAAGTGTGTAAGAAGAGAAGATAGAAGATAGAAGATAGAAGATAGAGATTAAAATAGCGAATAGTCCAAGTGGACTAGGAGGGAGAAGAGAAGGAGTAGGAGAGCATAAACTTAAATTGAAACCCAACATTGTCTTCAATCTTCTTCAAGCTTCAATGGAGGCTTTGCCTTGGACTTGAAAGGCCTTTAAGAGCTTTGAAGGCTAGGGTTTGAGGTGTATAGGCTAGGGTTTGATAGAGGCTCCTTTGGAAGGTTGGAAGCTAGGGTTTTGGGTTCTTTTGAGGGCTATCTTGAGAGAGGCAGAGTTTCTTTACGATTTTTCAGATCTAGAATACGCTAGGGGGTGCATTATATTTATAGGCAAAAATTAGAGGAGGTGGTGCCAGGCCCCAGATTCTATAGAGATTTGATGTGATTTGTCCTTGGTCTGCAAGGCAAAGATTTGGGCACCACTTCTAGTGGCTCCCAGCAATTTTTTGGACTAGCTCCACCAAGTGGCTCCGGGAAGCTCTGATTTGATTTAGAAAGGTACCGAGCCATGGGGTCCAACTAAAAATGATAGGGACACTCATGGGAATGACCTAGAGGTCGTCGGTTTGATACCTAGAGCTGATGTGGTTGAAAAGGGCAACCGGCCCACTAGGGGTAAAACGGTTATTTTGGCCGGGATTCACCGAAACTGATTCGGAGTTGACTAGAATGGGATTTGAAAGTTAGAGACACTAGGGAGAATGTCTTAAGGGCTACCAGTTTGATACCCAGAGTTTGTGTGGTTGAAAATGAGTGATCGGCCCGTTGGGGGAAAAATGATCATTTTAAGTAGGAGTTGGTTTAAATGTCATTTTGAGCATGTCGAATTGTCTGCTGACAATCTTAGAAGGGTGGCCTTATCACTTTGAGGGCTTAGGTACTTTCTTAAAGAGTGTGCCAAATAGGGCCCACCAGGGGCGATACGGTCATTTTTCACCAAAACGGGCTAGCAGACGTTAGTGTTGACCGGTCTAGATTTAATACGAAATTTCCATCTCGATTCCTTGGAGATATGTCAATAGGGACTTATCGTTCTAAGGAATCTGTAGTTTCTCGATGAACGTGCCGTCTTGGAATTTGATTGGATGGACTCCCATTTTTTAGGGATTTTATACTTTCTCAAAAGACATATCAATAGCGGACATTCTACATTGGCGGGCTAGGAGGCGCTAGAATTGAACTGTTTGTGATTGATCTGGTGTAGGTTCCCGAGATCACCCGGTCTTAGAAACCTACTTGTGTGGTGTTAGTTCCCGAGACTGCCTGGTCTTGCAAAGCCATTGTCTACAAGGGTATGCCAAGGAGGCATTCTGGTCATTTGGCTTCGATAGCGGTTAACTGATTGGACTCAGATTTGAAAGGTTGATTTGGGCTTGAATAAGTTTGTTAAGCTTGGATGTGAATCTAGTTGGGCCGGAGATTTCTGAGCGGGCAAAAATGAGGTGCTTACAGATGCCCTTCTTTTTTGTCTTTGCTTGTCAAAGATAGAAAATGATAAAGTAAGGGTCTAATGTTGACTTTGAGGCGATTGAAGGGACTGGAATAATTGGATTTTGAAATTTAGTTACTCTAAACTGACATTTCAACCAGTGGAATGACACTTCTTTGGGGAGATCCAGGGTTTTGAAATTGACTGGAATTGAAACTTTTTGAAGATAAAAGTTTGGGAAACCTAGAATTTGACTAGAATTGAAACCTTTTGAAGGAAAAAGTTTTAGAATACCTAAACCTTGAATTTGATTTGGATTGAAACTTCTTTAAGGAAAAAGTTTAGAAAATCTTGAAGTTGTTTTTAATTGGAATTTTTGAAGGAAAAAGTTTTGAAAACTTTGAATTTGATTTGAAGTGAAACTTTTTTAAAGAAAAAGTTTAGAAAACTATGAATTTCATTTGAATTGGAACTTTTTGAAGGAAAATGTTTTGAAAACCTTGAATTTGATTTGAATTGAAATTTTTTTAAGGAAAAAGTTTATTTGATTTGAATTGAAAGTTTTTGAAGTGAAAAAGTTTTGAAAACCTTGAATTTTATTTGAATTGATAGTTTTTGAAGTGAAAAAGTTTTGAAAACCTTGAATTTTATTTGAATTGATAGTTTTTGAAGGAAAAAATTTTGAAAACCTTGAATTTGATTTGAATTGAAATTGTTTGAAGAAAAGAGTTTAAAGAAACCTTGGATTTGATTTGAAACTTGGATAAAATGTGTAGTAAATTCATTTTGACTCAAGACTAGAAGCGTTTTGGAAGCAAAACGTTTAGAAAATTCATTTTGACTTGAAACTTGGAAATTTTCTTTTCTTTTTTTTTTTCTTTTTCTTTTTGTTCTTTTATCTTTTTTTTTTATGCGTACCTCTTATCTATCTATGAACCTTTACCTATCTTTTTCTTTTTGGCATGTCTTCATGATGGTTGATATAGGGGAAGATGATTTACACATGAGGCAATAACTGAGGGCAGAGCTGACGACGACGAGGGCTGCTTTGGTTGAGCATAGGACTAGTGCCGCTAATGTTCAAGTTGATAGAGATGATTGGCACACTCAGCTGACTACACTGGGAATCCGTCGAACCAGGGTAGAGTGCAAGGAATGGTGGAGTTTGCTGTAGAGGACGACACTATGGAGTGAGCTGCTACTTTTCTATTCCTTCTTATCTTCCTTGCTTTCTCACTTTTGACTTGCAAGAGGTCTTTGGACGGCCACTTACTTTTGATTGATGCCTTTGAAATTCTTTGAATCGCTAGTGGTATTATCGGTAGTAAGCGACTGGGTGGTTAAGGTGGCACTGCAATTGGTAGGAATCCATTGGAAGATGTCTTGGTGGGCATTATTGGTAGATGTGGGAACCAGTGGAGCGATCCATGATAGCAGAGTAGGGGTCTTTGGAGTTTGTGAGACTAGATGCCCCTACTGAGGATGCAGGCCATGCTGTTGGAGAGGATGCTCCAGATAGGGCTGCAAAAAATGTTGCCCTGGATGAAGCTGCTGGCATTGAGACTACGCTGCTGAAGCTACTAATGAGGAAGGGCCTATATGAGTATTTTTAAAATGATGCCCTAGACGAGGCTTGTTTGCACCCCATTTTGGTCACTCGGCTATCTTCGGCTTGACTAGGCGCACACTCAAACCAGCACAAGCACACTCAAGCCCAAATGGGCTTCCCAAATCCAATCCAATCAAACAACAGCTTCACGGGCCCGTTGGGCCCAATAAACGCAAAATGCCCAGAATGCCTCAGCACATTAATCAATCCAATCTAGACTGGCACATCTTCCATAAGACTGTAAGTCTATTCAAATCCAAAGTCAAACCCAATTGTCTCATCATTCGAGAAAATTGATCCCTCATTGATGGTGAGACCATTCAATCCAGTACTGCACGATCACTGAGAAAGTTTATTTCTCGGATCGGTAAAGCCCCTTTCACACTTATCTTTGAAAAGTACCAAGTCGCCGAGATGGAAGAGCGGTTTACTTTTGGTGCATGCTAGCCCGCCAATGTAGAATGTCCACTAATCTATCACATTCTTTGAGAAAACATAAACCCCTTAAGAACGAAAGACCGTCCAAGCTCGGCACGTTCTTTGAGAAAGCATAAACCCCTCAAGAATGGAAGACCGTCCTAGTCCGACATGACTTTTGAAAAAGTTTATCCCATAAGACTGTAAGACCTTTTCAAACCTGTCCACCAAGAAAGCATCAATTCTTTGGATAGAAATCCAAACTAGATCCAAACCAGCCAACATCGATGCCTGCTAGCCCGTCCCAGTGAAAAATGACTATTTTACCCCCTGTGGGCCCGACAAGTTCTTTGAGAAGGTACCAAGTCCACAAAATGGTAAGACCACCTTCCAAGGCCGTCCCTAGATGGTTCGGCATGTCCAGTGCCATCCAATCAACCCCAGTCCTTTCTCAGAGGTTCCTCGGTTAAAGTGACTGTTTTGCCCCTAGGCATCCAAACGCCCTAGGAGACCACACTAGCTCTGGGTATCAAACTAGGAACACTTCAGTAAACTCTAGTCAACCCAACCAACCTTGGTAAAAAACCTAGTCAACCCTTGTCAACCCCAGTCAACTCCGGCTAACTCGGTCAACACCGGTCAATCTTGGTTAACCCTAGAACTCCCGAAATCAGGTGACTGCGATCTGGTCACTTTCTTCAACCATACCGGCTCTGAGAATCAAATTGACGACCTTCGGGACACTTTCTAGAGTATTCCCTTCCATTTCTAATTGGGCCCCACCGTCCGGCACCTTCCTTTATTGAACAAAAATCTCCTTGCTCCACTTCGGATGAAACATGACCATTCTTTAGTCGTGCGCTACTAATAGTGGTGCTAACCCCCCAAAATCCATTACAAATCGTCCAGCCCCATATCTAGCCTTTTTTTAAGCCCTCATTAAATCTCCCTATGCCACTCTTGGTGGCGCACGACCAACATTAAGCCATGCGCCACTAAGCGTTACGCACCACTATCTAATTTTTTGCACTATGAATACAGACCTCCCCACTCACTGTTTTGGGTCAAAAATTCTATTTAGAAAATCTCCCCCTTTGATCTAGATAGCTCTCGGAGCCTCTCTCTCTCTCTCTCTCTCTCTCTCTCTCTCTCTCTCTCTCTCTCTCTCTCTCTCTCTCTCTCTCTCTCTCTCTCTCAGTCTTATTGGTCGAGCCCTAGCCTGAAGCTTCAAAGCCTTAGGCTCCGAGCTCCATCGAAGGTTCGCCTTGCGACCCAGAAGCTCCCGAAGTCTTTCCAAGTCCATGGCCATAGCCTTCGTCCAAGAAAGAAGAAACGAGACAAAGGTAAATCCCCCGTTTACTTTCCGCATTCCCCTACTCTCTCTTTTCCCTTTGAACCCACTTTGGTTCTTCTCTTTTTTGATCCCCTATCTCTAAACCCCCCTTTCTTGTATGCTTGGAACAAGAGGACGTTAAGTGCATGTCGAGAGTGAACAAGAGGAGATTACTGATCGGGACTCTCTTTTTGGCCCTCGCTTCACTGCATGGCCTTAGGGCCCTCTTGCAATGTGGTGATACCTAGCCTTGTATATTTTATGCCGTTATTATTGCTGTTATGCATTTGCATTCTACCTATGTCTTTACCCCTTAAAACCATTTTCAAAGTAGATTTCTCAAAACCATAACTGTAGGTGGATCCTAACCCTTTTATGGTTAGGGTTCTCCTAGAAAAGTGTGACATTTTTAAATGGCTCTCGTTAGCCTACATTTGATTCTTTTCAAAAACACAGTCTCGAAATGATCCTAGTCTTTTCATGACTAGGGTTGTTTCCAAAAATGTGTGACATTAAAAAAGACCCGAGAGGTCTACTTTTTTGCCTCATGCCTTTATTATTTTTTCAAAGCCAAAAGTCTAAAGCGATGCTAGCCTTTCAATGGCTAGAATGGCTTTAGGCAAAGTGCGATATTTATTGGGATGTCTAAAATCTAGGTTAGGGTTTTGGGCCCTAAAATATGTTTTCAATGGACTTGGTTTTCGAACCATTTACAAAACTTGTATTTGTTAAACCCTAGAAGTCCAATCTTAGGAAAATTTTGTTTTTGCTTACCCGAAAACTTTCTCCTTTTCAAGTCAAAATCATACCTTTTTCAAACCCTCAAAATCCTTAATTTCCAAATCAATCGAAGCTACCCTTTTCCAAAATTTCCTTTTTTAAAATCAATCAAATCAAAACCTTCTATTCCAAATCCCTTAAATCACTCTTTTTTCAAATCTTCCAAATTTAAAACCCAAATCAACTCCTTCCATTTTGCATACAATCCAAGCTTGGCCTTTTTCAAAATTAAATCCAATCTTTTTAAATCAAGTCAATATTTTCAAATCAAATCCAATCTTCTGGAAAAGGAAACATTTCAAAAATCAAATGAAATCTTCTTAAAAAGGAAACATTTTCAAAATCCAATATTCCTAAAAAGAAAATATTTCAAAAATCAAGTCTTCTTGAAAAGGAAACATTTTCAAAATCCAATCTTCGTTAAAAGGAAATCTTTCAAAGTTAAATTTTCCTGAAAAGAAAACATTTTCTAACTCAAACTTTCTTGAAAACAAAACTTTTTAAAAATGGAAACTTTCTAAAAATAGAAACCCATTTCGAAATTCCAACTCTTTTGGACTCTTGTCTGAAGTCCGGCTAACCTAATCCTCTTTAAGGATGTACATATGCAACCTTTCATGGGGTGCGGTCACAACCCTTTCTAAATTCCCAATTCCATAATCATTTTTCAAACTCAATTCCTTCTTTCAAACTCTTTTTCAAACTTTGTTTTCAAAAGTTTTCTAAGTGGATAGTATTAAACATAGGTGACGGTGAGTCATATTTAGGTGAGTAGAAGGTGAATGGACATATAGGTACCGCAAGAACGGGGTTGAGTGATAGTCTTAGGACTTCTTCCCTACACTTAACGAACCCTTAGACTTTAGAATTTTTATTTCAAAGATCAAAACTGGGGTCAATTTTTAAAAGAGCTTTCCAACATTTTTAGGGTTATCAAACAACCCTACCTTCTAAAACCCTCTCATGAGGACGTTTTTCAAAAATACTTTCCAAAACCTAAGTATAACCCTTGGTTTTACTTGGTGTAGATGACCTAGCACATTTTTAAATATGTTAGGTGGCGACTCCAAAGACCTTTTCAAAAAGCCCTAATCAATTCCATTCAAAACCTGTTGCATTCGTCCTTCTAGGAGGACGAGTTCTAATATTAGAGCACCGTACCCTTTTCCCCTGAGCTAAGAGGGCCCGACATCTGGAAACGGGGTGTGACGGCTTGGTGACTCCACTAGAGACAATTAGAGGGTTAGGTATATGTCGTGTCTAATCACCCTTTACTCACCTTAGATTCACCGGTTACCTTGTTTAGTTATATCCACTTTCTAAACTTTTCAAAATTCTTAATTTTTCAAAATGATATTTGTTTTGCCAAAAGTCAAACATTGCATTCATTACATGCTTTTGCATTGTTCATACATTATACTTTATTTTGCATTTGAGTTCCTTAAAAAGTGCTAACTCTGTGCATTTGTTTTGTAGGTGGACCCTTGTTCACATTTTAATTTATGTTCATAAACTACCATGTATGCTATGTGTGATAGGATGTGTGGGAGTTGTTGGGCTCTTTCCTCCAATTTCCAAAATCACACACATATTTACATGTGCATCTTCATGGAATATTGACCCTGGGTACTACCTTCTAGTTAGAAGGGGAAACAATACATTGACTGTTGGTGGTAGGCAGATGTGTCATCTAACCAACGGTCTTTAGATAGTTCCCTCACTTGGATCACCAACCTATAATGGCACCACCTTGGGGAGTTGGCCTAGGTTTGAAGATCTGGGAGCCAAGGTTTTTAGGAAGCATTAGTAGCCCTCAACCGCATGTTCATATAGCACCCATGCATAGCCGAATCTCTGCACGTGTCTTTTTTCTAAAATCGAGGAGGAAAGACTGACCACTTTTTAATTTCCTTACTATTGTTGTTATCCTGCTTACATACGTGAATGCTTTGCTATCAATATCTTGTCATTCATGCTATTAAATTGCTCATGCATATGTAATCATCCCAAGGTAAGAGTTCCAAAGTAACTCAAGCCGCTTGCACTGCATGCATATGATCAACCTCCAAGAGAATGGGCCATGAGCCAATCTCAAATCATAAGCCTACTTAACTCCTAAGGGTTCCAAACCCTAAGGATCATGACATGCATCCAAGAATCATTTCATAAGAAGGGCCCCAATCCCTCTTGCTTAGGAAGAGAAGGTTGCAACAAGACAAGGGGTAATCTAGAGACAAGGTTATTCAAGGACGTCTTGATATTAGTAAGGCAAAATTGAAGACTCAAAAGTAGTTTAGGTAGATAGGTGGAAAGTCCCATGGAAAATGTTCCCTTCCCCCAATTTATGTAATTTTATCTTTCTACACCAAAGAAATAAAATTGCCCTTTCTACTTTCCCTTGAATGAACAAATGTATGAATGAATGTATGAAATAGGCACATGCATAGTATTGCATACAGGGGCAAACCCTTATCTCCAAAAGTGAGTAAACACAGCATGCTTAGTCCCCCTCTCAAAGCAGAGGCACCCATAGGGCATGCATTGCATACAAACTTTCAAACCAATGCATTAACTCCTCATTTGTTTCATGTCATCTTTCGTCCCTCTCATCTTTCAAGTACTAAGAAAACCAAAGACGAAGCAAGGACAGAAAATGGGGTTTCCTAAACCGCTTATCTATTGTCATTATGTTGTGCACATATTCACTACTATCATGCCCATATATCAATATCCATTCTAAATGCATGAGTTCCAAGAAACTCAAGTTAGCGCATTTTCATCAGCTATAGAGAAAAATGAACAATCCGATCTCATATTAATTGAACTTACCAAAGCTCCTAAGGGTTTCCTAACCCTAAGGATTTATGGCATGCATAGAATTATATCTCAAGAGAAGCCCAAATCTCTCTCTGTCCATGGAGACAAGATTGCCCAAACAAAGAAGCATTGATAGGCTCATGCCGAAGAGGTATTGTATTGCATACAGGGGCAACACCCCACCTCCAAAATGGATTCAGCATCATACCTAGATTCCCGCAAAGAAGGAACCTCTGTGGACATGCATTGAATAAAGTCTTCAACTCCACATGCTAATTCCATTTGCTTTTCTTTTTCTTTTTCTAGGCCTAAGAGCACATCCAAAGCTATGTAGTCTCTCCGTAGTCCCACCCAGTCTATAACTTTTGCAAGGATGAGCCCATTGAAGAGCAGAAGGGATTGATCGCTCATCGACAAAGTGTTACCGCTTAAGCAGCAACGTCCACACCATGTCTTGATAATCACCATCTATACATCGACATGACAAAACCCTCCAGTCACTTGATAGTTAGGAAAATGGTCACCAATTACCGTAGTAGTAGAAGGTACAAACCTAAAAAGGGACTAGGGGCACAAGCTACAGGGTGGTCCTCCTGAAAAAAGAAGAAAAAAAAAGTGTCATTCCATCCCTGATCATCGACTGAAAATCCACGCCTCATCTTTCACCGGCTCATTCTCCTCAAGGTCTCGCCAATCTAGAAGCTGGCTGACAAAACCATCTATCAAATTCCTAGACCCTGAAGGCCTTGGTAAAGCCTACGAGAGGAACCCTTGAGTTTAGCTTGTCGAAGTGTCATATGAATACCAAGTGTATAACAAGCTAATTTGAGACAGAGGACTCTTGATCATGAAATGCTTTCTCCACCATGCTAAAATAGTTTTTCTAGAAAAATAAAAATTGCTGGGTATCCTGAAGGTTGGCATCTTTTGACCCTAAAGACTCCACATAGGTCCTCTGTAGATTGTCACAAATAGCGCCAACAACCTAAAATAGCACATGATAGTAGAACTTCAAAATCAATCACAATAGCTTAGTACCCAACCATCTACAAACAAAGGAGACCATTGAGACGATAGAATACAATAGTCAAGAAGATCACAAAGGTTGGCATGAGCAGCTACCCTTTGACAAAGTCCTAATCAGAGTCTCAACTAGGGCAATAACACCCTCATTGATCTACTGCAATAAGGTAGTTCTACTAGTTAAAAAAGGAACCCCCTCTCTCCAAATCCTCAAGAAAACTCAAACCACCGAAGCGGTATTAGTAGCCTTGTCTCCTAGAGAATAATATGCCCAATACAACCAAAGATGCATCTCCAAATCCTTTAGCAGAAAAATCAAATCTCGACAGGAGACTTCGTCTCCAAAAAGACATCTCCAGCTTGGCAGAAAGCTAGAAGCAAAGTTCACTCCCAATAATAAAAACACGACGTCATTGATCCTAGCAGAGATGGACAGGGAAGTTTTCCCAACACCCATCAACTCAAGCTTGATAAATCACTACTTTGTGTAATTAGAAACTCTGATAGAGCAACGATGACAATGATCAAAATAAAGAGAGACCCTTAATTCCTCTACCATACAACTAAATAGAACCCTTGCAAAACCCCCTTGAGCCAGTCACATTTTCATCATATAACTAGCTCGGTGATCACCACCCACAATGGGTCGAAGGCCAGTATAAGGGCAGAGAAAAAAAAAGGGCAGCGTTACATGTCAAAAAAAAAAAAAAAAAAAGCTCAAGCAATCTCGTTTTCTGCCAGGTAAATGGAAAAAAATAAATAAGAAGAGTCTGACAGTTTTTCTCCAGGTAAGTGGGAGAAAATGAATAGGGAAAATTTAGCAATGCAAAGGTTGAAGTCATCAAATAAACGACCTCAGCATTAGTCATAAGAGCAAAGGGTAAGAAAGGGATGAAATTGTTAAAGGTGATCACGGGAATTAAAGCTGAGTAGAATGGTAGGTTTGAGCCTTCTATCTTATTCTTTTAAAAACCTGACACCTAGCTCACATTACAGTCCAAAAAAGACCTTTCAAATTGGTCATTGTCATCATTGCTCTTCAAAGTAAGATGGTTACAATGGGAAGTGCTTTATCTAGCAGAAGAAGTTTGAGAAGACAACTTCTATCCAAACTCAACAAGTGTTTCAATGCACCCTAGTTAAAAGCATCATCAACAGTCTTAAATCAAAGTAACAACTTCAGTCAATAATAGGTAGGGAGTGGTCTTCATCGGCCTCAACGAGAGAAATCACAAGAAAAGGCATCGCTTGAGGACATAGTGAAAACCCTCTGGGGCGCTATGGGTAAAAGAGTAGGGTCATGGTCCGAAGGAGTCTCCAAAAAATAACATTTCGACATTGCGACAAGATTTATCATCCTGCTAGCCAAGTCGCAGCCAACTGAGGCATGCATCCGTGCCCATCCTCCATAAACGCATGCATTCATCGAAGGAAAGACTTGTAGAAATAGAAGCAAAGCAAGAGTCGGGCTCCTCATCCAAGTCGAAATCCCTAGGTGATTGGCCCAAGAGAAGAAATTCAACTAGATGGAATTCTCATGACATGAAGGCCCTGAAAAGAAAAGAGAACAAAAGATAAACGGCACATAGCCTGGTCTGCTGTCCATCGCCAACAAGAAACAGAGAATGGGGTAATGTCCCACCCTCGAGCACCTAATCTGTCCTAATTCAAACCTTTCCAAGCCATAAAGGTTGGGGCAATGGCCCACCATCCTGATCAAATAAAGAACCAATTGGAGATGCTTGACTTCCCAGATACTTCGAACCCATCAAAAGAGACCTCACCTCCTTCATAGACTAGCTCAAGACTCTCGGAGAAGCAAAATCTTTCCAAAGACACATCAATAAGAATCTTATCTTGCCTACCAAAATCAAAACTTAACAGTCAAGCCAACACAGAAGAATTACAAACACAAAACAACCTCCTATGACTCTTCAAGTTCAGCTCATTTCCAGCAACCTTGGCTGGGGCATCCATCCTAAGATGCCTCATATGGGCCTCTTCCTCGCCAACAGTCCAAAGAATTTCAAAAATAATACTCAGAAGCTACCAGTCTCTCGAAGGCGTCTTGAAAGCTGAAAGTAAAATTCAATCAAGAGAGTAAGGAGGACAAGAAAGAATAGCTCGCTCTACAGTTCCATCCTCTCTAAGCCAACTCTGCAGTTGCTCACACTCCACCTCAACAAAACTTGGCTTAGCGGATTCCTAGTACGATCACCAGAGTGTACCTGTCACCTCCATCAGCTAGAATGATAGTAGCGCTAGTCCTATCCTTAGCCAAAAGCAGCTCTTGTTGCTGTCAGCTCAGCCATCACCTGCTGTATAAATCATCATCCCCCTTGTCAGCCATCCTGAAGACAAGACAGAAGGAAAGAGACCTGATAAGGGTTCATCGATAGGTAAGAGGTATATACTAAAAAAAAAGATGTCCTTCAAAATCATTATCAAAATAATTTTTTAGGTTTCTTAGACTTTTCCATAAAATTTTTAAAATTCAAAATCAAACTTCGGTTTCAAACTTTTTCCTTCAAAAGTTTTTGTTCAAAATCATTCTCGATTTTCTAAACGTTAATCATCAAAAAGTTTAGGTTTTAACTTTCATCCTCAAAAAGTTTTTGGTTTCAAACTTTATCCTTTAAGAGTTTACGTCAAAATTCAAGTCTGGTTTCAAACTTTATCCTTCAAAAGTTTACTTCAAAAATTTCAAATCCTACATAAAAAAAATTCTAATCATGGTTTCAAACTTTATCCTTCAAAAGTTTACTTCAAAAATTTCAAATCCTACATAAAAAAAATTCTAATCATGGTTTCAAACTTTATCCTTCAAAATTTATTTCAAAAAAATTAAATACCAGTTTCAAACTTTTTCCTTTAAAAGTTTTTGTTCAAAATTAATCCTATCGGTTTCCTAAACTCTGTCCTCAAAAGTTTTAATTTCAAAATCAATCCTATCGGTTTCTTAAAACATTTTCCTCTAAAAGTTTTTGTCTCCAGTCAAATAACGGGGTTTCCTTGACTTTATTCCCTTGCAAAAGAAAGAAGTTCAATTCTAGGTTTTCTAACTTTTTTCGTTTAAAAAGTTTTCTTTTCAAGGTTTCACAGGCTTTTTCCTTCAAAAGCCCACTCCCAAAAGAAAATTATGGATTTTCTAAACTTTTTCATCCAAAAAGTTTGTCTCGAACCAATTTTTCAGTTTTTAAAACTTTTCCAATCAAAAAGTTTCTATCCAATTCAAATGTCCAATTTCCCAGGCTTTCCCTTTAAAAGCCCCACTTCAAAATGCTGTCACAGGTTTTTCAAACTTTTTGTCCAAAAAAGTCATTTAAAAAATCATCTTCAAAAACCAATTTTCAAGTTCATCAACTTTGGTCCCTCCGATCCCCTCGTGACCCAAATAGGGCCCTTACTTTATCGTTTTTTGTCTCCGACAAGCAAAGACAGAAAAAGAGGGGCAACTATTAACACCCCATTTTGGCCATTCGGCTATCTCTAGCCTGATTGGATGCACACTCAAACGAGCACAAGCACACTCAAGCTCAAACTGGCTTTCCAGATCCAGTCCAATCAAACAACTACTTCACGGGCCCTGTGGGCCCAATAGAGGCAAAATGACTAGAATGCCCCGGCACATTAATTAATCCAATCCAGACTGGCACGTCTTTCAGAAGATGGTAAGTCCTTTCAAATCCAAAGTCAAACCCAGTGTCCTATCATTCAAGAAAGTTGATCCCGCATTGACGGTAAGACTATTCAATCTAGTATGGCACGATCACCGAGAAAGTTTATTCCTCGGATCAGTAAAGCCCCATCCACACTCATCTTTGGAATGTACCTAAGTCTCTAAGATGGAAGAGCGGTTCACTTTTGGCACCTGCTAGCTTGCCAATGTAGAATGTTCGTTAATTCGGCATGTTCTTTGAGAAAGCATAAACCCTTAAAAAATGAAAGACTGTCCCAGTCTGACACGACCTTCGAGAAAGTTTATCCCTCAAAGCGGTATGACCCTTTCAAACCTATCCATCGAGAAAGTACCATTTCCTTGGACAGAAGTCCAAACCAGATCCAAACTGTTCAACACTGATGCCTGTTAGCCCATCCCAGTAAAAAATGACCATTCTGCCCCCTAGTGGACCGGACACGTTCTTCGAGAAGGTACCAAGTCCTCAAAACAATAAGACCTCCTTCCAAGGCTGTCCATAGATGGTCTGGCATGTCCAGTGCCATCTAGTCAACCCTAGTCCTTTCTTGGAGCTTCCTCGGTCAAAGTGACTATTTTGTCCTTAGGTATCCAAATGCCCTAGGAGACCATACTGGCTTTGGGTATCAAATCGGCAATACTCCAATCAAATTTGGTCAACCCAGTCAACTCGGGTCAATAACCCAGTCAACCTCGGTCAACTCTAGTCAACCCCAATCAACTCTGGTCAACCCGGTTATTCCCGGTCAATCTTGGTCAACCTTAGAACTCCCAAAATGAGGTGATTGCAATGTGTTCACTCTCTTCAACCATACCGGCTCTGGGAATCAAACCGGCAACCTCCAGGACACATTCCAGAGTATTCTCTTCCATTTCTAGCTGGGCCCTGCCGTCCAGAACCTTCCTTTATTGAATCAAAACCTCCCTGCTCCACTTCAGATGAAGCACGACCATTCTTTAGCCGTGCGCCACTAATAGTGGCGCATAACCCCCCAAAATCCATTATGAATTGACCACCCCCATATCTAGCCTTTTTTTAAGCCCTCATTAAATCTCCCTGTGCCACTCCTAGTGGCGCACAAACAATATTAACCCATGCGCCACTAAGAGTGGCACACCACTCTCTTATTTTTTGCACTATAAATACAGACCTCCCCCTTTACTGTTTTGGGTTAAAAATTCTATCCAAAAAATGTCCCCCTCTATTCTAGACAGCTCTCGGAGCCCTCTCTCTCTCTCTATCTCTCTCTCTCAGTCCTGTCGGCCGAGCCCTAGCTCGAAGCTTCGAAGCCTTAGCCTCCGAGCTCCATCAAAGGTTTGCCTCGCTGCCCAGAAGCTCCCAAATTCTTCCCAAGTCCAAGGCCCTAACCTCCGTCAAAGAAAGAAGAAATGAGACAAAGGTAAATCCCCCGTTTACTTTTTGTATTCCCTCACTCTCTCTTCTCCCTACGAACCCACTTGGGTTCTTCTCTTTTTTAATCCCCTATTTCTAAACCCCCCTTTCTTGCATGATTGGAACAAGAGGACATTAAGTCCATGTCGAGAGCGAATAGAAGGAGATTACCAATCGGGACTTTCTTCTTAGCCCTCACTTGCTTCATGGTATGGAATTAGGGCCCTCTTGTAATGTAGTGATACCTAGCCTTGTATGT
This sequence comes from Euryodendron excelsum, assembly GCA_033060915.1. NCBI lineage: Eukaryota > Viridiplantae > Streptophyta > Magnoliopsida > Ericales > Pentaphylacaceae > Euryodendron > Euryodendron excelsum. The sequence continues at coordinate 33,408,581 of CM065397.1, forward strand.
TTCAGGCAGTTATTATCGCAGTCATGCATTTACATTCTCGACATGTCTTTACTCCTTAAAACGATTTTCAAAGTAGCTTTCTCAAAATCACAACTCTAGGTGGATCCTAACCCTTTTATGATTAGGGTTCACTTAGAAAAGTGTAACATTTTAAATTGCACTCATTAGCCTACATTTGATTCTTTTCGAAAACATGGTCTTGGAATGATCCTAGTCTTTTCATGATTAGGGTTGTTTTGAGAAATATGTGACATTCAAAAAGTCCTGAGAGGTTTATATTTTTGGCCTTGTGCCTTTATTATTTTTTCAAAGCCACAAGCCTAAAGTGATGCTAGCCTTTCAATGGCTAGAATGGCTTTAGGCAAAGTGCGATATTCATTGGGATGTCTAACATCCAGGTTAGGGTTTTGGCCCTAAAACATGTTTTCAATAGACTCGATTTTTGAACCATTTACAAAACTTACATTTGTTAAACCCTAGAAGTCCAATCTTAGGAAAATTTTATTTTTGCCAGCCTGAAAACTTTCCTTTTTTCAAGTCAAAATTGTACCTTTTCCAAACCTTCAAAATCCTTAATTTCCAAGTCAATCGAAACTTCCCTTTTCCAAACGTCCCTTTTTTAAAATCAATCAAATCAAAACCTTCTATTCCAAATCTTTCAAATCACTCTTTTTTCAAACCTTCCAAATTTAAAACCTAAATCAACTCCATCTATTTTGGAAACAATCCAAACTTGGCCGTTTTCCAAATCAAATCAAATCTTTTGAAATCAAGTCAATATTTTCAAATCAAATCCAATCTTCCTGAAAAGAAAATATTTCAAAAATCAAATCTTCCTAAAAAGGAAACATTTTCAAAATCCAATATTCCTGAGAAGAAAATCTTTAAAAGTCAAACTTTTCTAAAAAGGAAACATTTTTTTACTCAAACTTTCCTTAAAAGAAAACTTTCTAAAAATGAAAATTTTCTAGAAATTGAAACCCATTTCAAAATTCTAACTCTTTCAGACTGTTGTCTGAACAACGGTTGACCTAATCCTCTTTAGGGAGGTACGTAGACAACCCTTCATGGGGTGCGGTCACAACCCTTTCCAAATTCCCAATTCCATAACCATTTTTCAAACTCTTTTTCAAATTTTGTTTTCAAATATTTTCTAAGTGGATAGCATTAAACTTTGGTAACCTGTGAGTCATACTTAGGTGAGTAAAAGGTGAATGTATATATAGGTACCGTAACAACGGGGTAGGCTGATAGTCTTAGGACGTCTTCCCTACACATAACCAACCTTCAGACTTTAGAATTTCTATTTCAAAGACCAAAACTAGAGTCAATTTTTAAAAGGGCTTTTCTACATTTTTAGGGTCGTTAAACAACCCTACCTTCTAGAACCCTCTCATGAGGACGGTTTTCAAAAATACTTTTCAAAACCTAAGTTTAACCCTCGGGTTTTACTTGGTGTAGATGACATAGTAGATCTTTAAGTATGTTAGGTGGCGAGTCCAAAAACTTTTACAAAAAGCGCTAATTATTTCCATTCAAACCCCATTGTATTCATCCTATTAGGAGGACGAGTGCCAACATGAGAGCACCGTACCATTTTTTCCCGAGCCGAGCCGGCTCAACGTCTAGAAATGGGGCGCGACAAGGTTGCTGGAGATTGAACTTGAGGAGCTATAAGAGGCTATTATATGTTTATAGTTCTTCTGTCGTGAATTTTGGAGGATATGACATTTGTCCGTCTTTGCTCGAGATCTCTTGAGGCTGGAAGGCTTGGCTTTTTCTTGATTATATGGTTCCACTTTTGCTGGGATAGTTGGATTCCTTTTTATTGTCTTCTAAGGGGTTACACTTTAGGGAGTTTAGTGTCTTAAATTTATTTTTGGAGGAGTGAGGTCTTTTTTGTTTTATAAAGTTTGAGATATCTGGGAGGTTGAACACCTGTGGTCGGTTTGACTTGAATTTGATTGAACGGTTTGATTTGAATTGGTGGTGCAAGGTGGGGCATTGCCCTAGTTTTCATGGTTTGAAAAAGGTTGATCCAGGGTTGATTGTGTGGTTGAGGGTGGGTCATTGCCCCATTCTCTATTTCTTGTCAGTTATAGATGGAAATCCAAGCTTTCTGGGGCATGTGCCAGTGTCGGAGATTGCCTGAGCTTGCTTAGTTGGTTGTAGGGTGCTTTCTGTTCCCTTTTGTGCCCTGCCCATTCCCTGTTTCGTCTTTAAGAGAGAAACATATAGAAGGTTTTGTGCAAAAATAATTTATCTATGCCAATTCTATTTTGATGAAATGTACAGGTTTTATATGTTAATAAAAATGTATGCATGCCTCGGGGGTTGCCCCAGGGTTCACATTCTGCCCAGAATCAGGCACTCTTCTACTCTTTTCTTGGGGTTCCCCTTTCTGGTTCCGCCCTTTTCTTGTTAAGATGTGATAGCACTTGCACCATTTAGAGACTTAACCCAATGGCTCATTTTCCCCACTTTCTCTTATTGAAAGGAAAAACTCTCTTTGATGGACCTCTCAGTTTTTTTCCTAGGAATCTCTTTTAGGATTGGTGGACTCTCTTGAGTGATAGCCATTGGCAATGCAATAGGTAGATTCCCTCCTCAATCCAATAAGACTTTGAAAGCTATTAGAAAGTGTAGGAAATCTCAAAAAAAAAAAAGAAAATTGATTTTTTTTTTTGTAGAACCATTGAACTTTTCAAATTATACGAGCCTTATAAAGACATGATTAATTAATGTAGGGCAAATATAGATTCATGAATATGAATATGTGACCTAGCTTGAAAAGATCAATATCAAATATGCATAAAACCGCACAAAATGAGCACAGTTGGTCGTGAGATGATCAAGACCATATCTTTGACAATGTAGTGGTGTAAGCATGAATTTCACAGAAACTAATGAGAATATAGCCCCTAGACATGATCTAGGATGGCGTAGTATGTCTAATAGCTTGTAAAATTGGCACATCTACAAGTCAAACTTGTTTCATCTTATGATCTTGATTTTTTTGATGGAATTCCAATCCTATCTCTCCAACGATGGAAATACTAAAATGTAAAGATATGGCGGCTTTCACACACATGAGTAAGTAGCCTTCTCCTCTTGTCACATAACAATGACAGTTACACTCAGACTCACTAGTAGCCCATTCCATAAGTGATTAGAGAGGGAATTAACAAAAGGTCAATTTAGGTGTAAGACAATCCGTAAATTTTTAATAATGGCAGAACCAGCTAAAATAAATCATAAAGGCGGATTCCAGATTCTATGAAGTCTCGAGAAGTGTGCATTAAGATGAACATGAATCACCAATATAGTAAAGATCATCAAAACCATTGACTCATATTTATAAAAGTGATCATGCATACAAGATTCAATCTCAAACAAGCATGCACATCAATCTGTTCATAATTGAATATTTGCCCCAGTGATTGTGCATGCGTAGGACAAACACTATCAAAAATTTTTTTGGTTTTTCTGATTTTTTTCAAAGATTCAATAGCTTGCCAATATGCGCTAATCTTCCTTTTGAGGGTGTAGCTATTTACTGCTTTGCTAAGACATCCTTTGGGGGTCACTCCTTGGATTTTAATGAGCTACGTGATTGATCTTCATCTCTCACCCTTCTATATTTTTGCTTTTTCTACACTTCCTCTTTGTCTCTCCCCTCTTTTTGGAGTTAAAGATTGTTTCTGCTTAAGGTGGTGCTTATGATGTTCCATTCTCCAAGTCGGGGTAAAACATTTTAGGTGAAAATTCGTGGAGGAAAACATTATTCGTGGAAAGCGCTGAGACAATTGATATAAACATGAAAAATTTGAACCCTTTTCATTTAGATAATATTGTTTACATACTCAAATTTGAATTGAAAGCTAAAAGACAGGTTTGAAAGAAATCCCTCTTTTTTCTGGAATAAACCTCTTAAACTACTTTTGGAATCACACCGGCGTCCTTCACACTCTGTGTGTTTCATTTAATTGCACAGGGGTGGCAAAACTTGAGGATTGGGTGGAATGGCAACATGGTGCTGAGGTGATGGTTGAGAGAGAGCATCTTATGAAATGGGTGGGATGCTGGAGGATCCCCCATAGGTTTGGTTGTGCTCTTGGGCCTGGAAAAAGAAAAACAAAAACAAAAACAAAATGCAGTTAGCATATGGAGTGAGAGGTTTTTTGTGATGCATGTCCTACGAAGGTCCCCTCTTTGAGGGAATCTAGGTATGATGCTGAGTCCATTTTGGAGGTGGGGTATCACCCCTGTATGAAATACAATAACTCTTTGGCATAGGCTGGTTGATGCTTCTTTTTTTAGGCAATCCCGCCTCCATGGACGGAAAGAGATTTGTGCCTCTCTTAAGATATAATTCTATGCATGCCATGAATCCTTAGAGTTGAGAAAACCCTTAAGAGTTTAGGTAGGTTTGATTAACATTAGATCAGATTGTTCTTTTTTCTTTACAGTTGATTAAATATATAAGAATGCAATACTTGAGTTTCTTGGAACTCGTCTTGGAATTGATATTGATGCATGAGCATAATAGTAGCGAATAAATAGATAATCAGTTTAGAAGACCCACTTTTTGACCTTGCTTGAGTCTTTGGTTTTCTTAGCCTTTAGAGATGAGGGAGAATACAAGAGAATGTAAAAAGAAAAATAAGAAGGAGAAGTTAGTGTCTTTCGATTGGAAATCTTTATGCAATACATGCCTTAGGGATGCCCCTGCTTTAAGAGGGGGACTAAGCATGATATTTGAGCTCATTTTTTTTGGAGATATGGTTTTGCCCCTGTATGCAATACTGTACATGTGCGAGCCTGTTTATTTATTCATTCATACATTCATGCATTCATTCGACAAAAGTAGGAAAGACATTTTTATTGCATTTGAATTTTGTACATGGAACTTCAAAACTACATTGAAAGGGGAGGGCGAACACTTTTTACTAGACTTTTCGCTTATCTAGAATTACATTGAAATCCTAAACTACTCTTGAGTCTTCAGATTTGCCTCCTTGGTGCTTGATATTGTGAGGCCATTGGGTGACCTTTCTTTGTGGCTACCCTTATCTCCATGAGCGGAGAGGGATTGAGGCCCTTCTTAATGGGATGAGATTCGATGCATGCTATGATTTCTTAGGGTTTCTTGGATCCCTTTGGAGTTTTGGTAGGCTTTGAATGTGCGAGATTGACTTTTGGCCATTCTCTAGGGGTTGGTCATATGCATGAAAAATACAATGACTTGAATTACTTTAGAACTCTCGTCTTGAAATGGATAATGCATTCATGAGCAGTATAATATTTGCATAGCAGTAGAAAATGCATGAGCAACATCACAACAAGAATTAAGCAGTTTAACTAGACAGAGAGTAAGGAAAAGTAAAGTGGTCATCCTTTCCTCCTTGGCTTTAAAATTGATGTGTGTGTCTTAAATCTAGCAGAGGTTTGGTTATGCATGAGGTGCTGCATTAGCATGATGTTGGGGGTTACTAATGCTTCCTAAAAAACTCAGTTTCCAAATCTTTAAACCTCTGACGTCCACCCCCGAAAGGGTTAACCCCATCTTTGGTTGGTGGTTTGAGTGGGAGAACTATCAAGAGGTCGTCAGACGAGAAACTAATCGGCATCCGTTGACAAGTAATATACTGTTCCCCCTTCTAATTAGAAACGTAGAAATCAGGTAATTATGCAAAGATATAAATACAAGTGAGCGCACCAAGTGTGTGTGGAGTTTTCAAAAAATAGAGGAAAGGGCCTAACAACACACATCTCATCATGTTCAGTCATTGTACGTAGCAGTTAATATGACATAAAAGAAAAATGTGAACCAGGGTCCACCTACAAAAGAAATGCATAGAGTTAGTAACTTTATGAAAAACCCAATGCAAGATATGATTGAATGATAAAGTAATGTAAGTGTATGCATGTAAGTGATGACATATTTTGAAAGTATTTGGGAAATTTTTTGGAAAAGTAGACAAAACTGAACAAAGGAACTGGAAATTCTAGAAGAGTGAAAGGTGAAGAGACATGACAATGGCCTAATACTCCAAGTGTCCCTAGAAGAGTCGCTAGCTGTTATGCCCTGGTTTATGCCCAAGTCCTCTTGGCTCGGGAGAAGCACGATGCTCTCTCTGTTAGAACTTATCCTTCTAGAAGGATAAGTGCAATCGGGGTTTGAACTTGAAAATTTGATTTGATTAAGGGCTTTTTGAAAAATTTTTAGAGTTGCCACCTAGCATAGTTAAAGACGTGCTAAGATCATCACCCTATGTTCACTTACTTGAATCTCTGGTTCCTAAATGTCCAATCTATGTTCACATGAAAATGTTTAGAAAAAAGGGTTTGGTAATCACTTTTTGGATATATGAATACATGATGCATGTTTGAAAAGAATTGGGAAGAGAGTTAAGAGTATTTAGAAAAGAGTTTTGAAATGTAATTACGGATTGAAAAGAATTTTTGAGAAGGGAAATTTGACTTGAAACAGAAGTTATGACCGCACCTATTCACAGGTTGCCTACGTATCTCATTTGGCAATAATCAGGTCAGTTGTAGTTTGGATTTAGGGTCTGATTGAAAATAGGCACATTGGGGCACTCGAAAAGTTTTGAAGACTTATTAGGGTTTTGTTTTGAAAAAGTGAACTAGAGAGTTTTTTACTTGAATTTTGAAAATAACTTGAGAGAGTTTTGATTTTGAAATTGGATGTTGGAGTGTTTTTGAAATAGGACTTTGAAGATTTTTGGAAGTGGTTTTAAAATAGGACTTTGGAGAGATTTGGAGTGTTTTCGAACGTAACTTAGGAGAGCTTTGGAAAATTTTGAAAGCTTGACTAAGGGTCCTTGAAAATGGGATTTGGATTTGGAAAAGCTCTTGTGAACTTGCCTTGAAAAGATTTTTTTAAATAGTTTTTATGTACCTTATGAAAGGTATGTTGAATATTTCATCGCCTTTAAGAGATTAGCTATTTGAAAACTAAACTCCTTTAAGGTTATGAGTTTTGGAAAAACATTTTAGGAAAAGGGGGCTAGAAACTTCCCTTAGGTTTTGGACACTTTAGGGTTTTAGAACCCTTATCTGAATATCTCACTTTAATTTGGACAACCCTAACCATAGGTTGCCTAGAATTGCTTCAAGAATGTGATGTTTGAAAATAGTTTTTAGAAAGAGATTTTGCAAAACATTTAGGGTTTGGAACCCTAGTATGAACCTTACAGGTTTCATTTGATGTATCATTTTCTTTAAGAAACGCTAACCATGAAAGGGTTAGGATCATCTTAGGGTTGTGAGTTTTTGAAATCATTTTTTAAAGTAGTTTTTAAAAAATGGTATGGTCTAGTCATTTTGGATTGTGACAAGCTTGAGAGAGCTTTTGAAAACATTTTTTAGTGGAGTAGGAGTATTTTGAAATGACTTTTGGATTAGGATTTTTAGAGACTCGAAGGATTTGAAAAACAAAAAAAAAGGGTTTAGAGTTGGAGTCTTGAAGCCATCTAATATTGGTTGGACAAACTAGTTAAGGTAACCAAGGGTTGGACCATCTAGGGTTTGGTTGACCTAGGGTTAGACCTCCCAAGGTTTGGAGGGTGGCTTTAGAATATGGTTTAGGGTTAGGGTTAGGGTTTGACCCTAATGGTTTGGAGATGGTTTAGGAAGGTGGTTTTATGCATGCACTTGAAAAGAAAATTTGGAAAATCTATATTTTATGTAAGGAAAGGAAAGATATGATTTCATGTTAAAAATGGAAAGATATGATTTGAAATTAAAAACTAAAAAATTTGAATTTGTTTCAAAAGAATGGAAGATTTGATTTTGTTTCCAAAAAGGTATATTTGATTTTGATTCCAAAATGGAAAGATTTAATTTTGTTTCCAAAATGGGAAGATTTGATTTTGTTTTCAAAATAGAATGGTTTTATTTTATTTTCAAAATGGAAAATTTTGATTTTGTTCCCAAAATGGAAGGATTTGATTTTGTTTCCAAAGCGGAAAAAGTTGCATTTTGTTTCTAAAATGGAAAGATTTGATTTTGTTTAAAACATGGAATGATTTAATTTTTTTTTCCAAAAAAGGAAGATTTGATTTTGTTTTTAAAATGATATGATTTGATTTTGTTTCCAAAGAGGAAAAAATTGATTTGATTTTGAAGTTGAAATTGGTAGGATTGGATTTGAAAATCTTATGATTTTTTTATGAAAGATTTTGAAACCCTAAGTGTAAGCTTCGGATTGTGCTTAGTTTTTAGGTGACCTAATTCACCTTAATCAAGTTAGGTAGCAACTCCAAATGTTTTCTAAAAGTCCTTTATTCAAATCAATTTTCAATTCAAACCTAGTCGCACTCATTCTTCTAGGAGGGTGAGTTCTAACGAGAGAGTACAGTATTTTTCCCGCTTGTGTGTGTATTCCTCGAGTGCGAAAAATCTGGACGCGACACCTACGTATCGTTTTGGAGGAATCAAGTCAGTCGTAGTTCGGACAAGTGTCCGATAGAAAATCAAAGATTCGTTTTGAAAAAGGAATTGAATTGGAATTTGGATTTGATTTAAATTTAGAATAGATGATTGAAAATTGGAGTTTGGAATTAGAAAGATTGGACATTGATTTGGAAAGATTGAGGTTTAGGAAACCTAGACTTAGGAAAGATAGGATTTAGGAAAGACTTGAGGTTTAAGAAAGATTTGAGTCAAATATTGGACTTGAAAAATTAGGAAAAGATTGGATTTAGGAAAGATTTGAATTTGAAAAGTTTCATTTTAGGAAAGTGTTATTTTAAGAAAGATTTCGAATTAGGAAATTTTAAGATAGGAAAGGTTTTGAAATTAGAAAGTTTTGAATTAGGAAATGTTTAAATTAAGAAAGATTTGGAATTTAGAAGTTTTAGGATTTAGAAAGTTTTAACCTAGGAAAGTTTTGGATTTGGAAAGGTTTGAGATTTAAGAAAGTTTTGGATTTGGAAAGTTTTAACTTATGTAAGATTTCGTTTCTAGGAAGTTTTGAATTTGGAAAAATTTGAAGTTTAGGAAGGTTTAGAATTTTAGAAGGATTCAAAGTTTTGAGTTTTAGAAATTCTTGAGATTTAGGAAAGGTTTGAATTTAAGAAATATTTAAAAATTTAGATTTGGAAAGTTGAAATTTGGAAAGAGATGGAATTAGGAGAGGTTGGAATTTAGAAAAGATTTGAAAGCTTAAAGTTTAGGGAAGCTTAAGGTTTAGGAAAGTATGAGATTAGGAATGAGTGGATTAGGAAAGATTTAGACTAGGAAGGGTTAAGATTCCTATTTCCTAAAACAAAGGATTGGATTTTGTTTCCAAAAAGAAACGTTTTGATTTTATTTCAAAAAATGGAGGATAGGATCTAGTTTCCTAAATGGGAGATTGGATTTGGTTTCCTAAAAGGAATATTGGATTTGACATGGATTTGGAAGGATGATGTTTTAGAAACCCTAGATTTGGATGACTATAGTTTTGACGTAGAAAATAGGCTTTAGAAATCTAGGTTTTAAGGTAAGATTGAAAATCATGTTTTTGGTAAGAAAACTAGGGTTTCCTAATCGTGGGTTCTAGGGCTTGACTTGGGCTCTAAGAAAAAAGGTTTTTGGAAAGTGAGCTTTTAGAAAGGGAGACTTTTGAAAAGAAATCCTAGAGATGAGTTTTTAGAAAGTAAATTTGAAAAGAGAGTTTTTGGAAAAAAAATCCTAGTGAGAAGTTTTTAGAAAGTAAATTTTGAAAAGAGAGAGATTTTGGAAGGGGATTTTTGGAAGGAGATTATTATAAAGAGTTTTTAGGAAAGAGATTTAGAGAGAGATTTTTCTAAGAAGGAAACCTAGGGAGTGTTTTTAGGAAATGAATTTTGAATGGAACTTTTTAGAAAGGAGTTGGAAAAGAAGTTTTGAAAAATAGAGTTTTGGAGGGAGCTTTTGAAAACAACTTTGGAAAGAAATTTAAGGAGAGTTTATGGAAAGCACGTTGGAAAAGAGATTTTAGGAGGAAATTTTTGAGAAGAGATTTTTTAGAAAGTATATAAAATATCTCACTTTCCTAAAGCGATTCTAACCATAAGAAGGTTAGAAAAAACTTTAAGATAGTGGTTTTGAAAACAACAATGTTTTAAAAATATGGACGTCACTTGAAATGTAACACTTTTCTAAAGCAAATCTAGCCATGGAAAGGCTATAATCACCTTAGTATTGTGATTTTGAAAAAGAAAATTTTGATGTAAGCTTTTGAAAATGAGTTTGGAAACGAATTTTGGAAGAATGCAAGATCATGATATGCATAATGCAAATTGGGGTCATGAACATACAAGCTTAAAGGCTTCACCACATAATCAAGGGGGCCGAACCCACGTGGTCTCTAGTTAGACTAAAAGAAAGCCCTCGACACGGTGACTTTCCAATAGCCTAATCCTACACATGGATAAAAAATTCCCTTGTTTCAAGCATGTAAGAAGGGGGGGGGGGGAAGAAGATGGGGGATTAAAATAGAAGCAAACCCAAGTGGGTTAGGAGAGAGAAGAGAGAGGGAAGATGCGCAAATGTAAATTAGAAGCCTACCTTGTGTCTTCTTTATTTTGCTTAGCTTTGCGTGCTTGCTTCGCTTCGGTCTTCACTTTAGTCTTCAAGAATTTGTCTTCGATCTTCAAAGCTTCGTAATTGCAGCAATCCAAGCATTCAATGGAGGGTTTGAGGCTAGTGTATGAGTATATGAGAGTGTATGAGTGTATAAGAGGCTAGGATTTGTGTATGGAGGCTAGGGTTTGGAAAACCTTAAGGAGACTAGGGTTTTGGGAGGCTACGAGCTCTGTATATCGATGAGTAGGGTTTTTAGACTGAGTTTGCGGACCTCTTTCACACTAGAGGAGGCTCTGTATTTATAAAGAGAGGAATGACCTGGCGCCTATTGTAGTGGCGCTAGGCCAAAAAACCTTCTGGCGCCACTAGGAGTGGCGCCAGGCCAAATATTGGCTTGGCCCCACTACTAGTGGTGCCAGCCAGTTAGAAAAGTTTTAAGGTCGGCAAGCAACGTACTTTGAGAAGATTTGGGCGCCTGTACTAGTGACTACCATGCAATTTTTAGTCTGGCTTCACTAGGAGTGACTCCGGAAGGTCTAGGAAGCATTTAAGGGACCGAGAATGGCCCGAAAGGTCGGAAAAGGGTAGGAGCCCTTAGAATAGGGTCCCGGATGTAATGGACTTGAAAAAGGATGACAAGATATGTTGGAAGGGTTGACCAGGCCATTAGGGGCAAAATGGTCAACTGGATCAGAAAACTACCGGGATGGACTCGGAATGTCTCGGAAGAAGACTCGAGGTTTGGGAACATTATTAAGAATATCCGAGGAGGTTACCGGTTTGATATCTAGAGTCGGTGTGGCTAGAAAAAGGTGACCGACCTACCAGGGGCAAAACGATCATTTTGCACCGGGTTTACCGGAATTGACTCAGAATGATTAGGAAAGATAAAGGAAGGTCGGGAATACTATGAAAAACATTCTCGAGAGGTTACCAGTTTGATACCCATAGCCGATGTGGTCCCCGGGGCGTTCGGATGCCTAGGGGCAAAATAGTCATCTTGACCAGAAAGCCTCAGAATTGGCACAAAACTGACTAGAAGGCACCTAATCATGCCGAATTACTTTTAACACAATCTTGGAAAGGGTAGACTTACCATTCTGAGGACTTAGGTGTGCTCTTCACAAACGTGCCGGAAATGGCCCTAGGAGCAGTTTGGTCATTTTTCATCGAAGTGGACTAGTAGGCACTGGTATTGACCTGGTTTTTGAGTGTTTCTGCTACTCTGACGGCGGTCCCGTGATACAGGGGTTTGTTGGCAATTCCCTATATTGACCTGTTTGCAAGTATTCCCACTACTCTAAAGGTTTGCGATCATTCTTGAGACTGCTTGATCTCGAGAAGCTGCTAAAGGGACTTAGCGCCTGAGAAGTCAACTTTCTCGGAAGGCGTGCTGAAATGGACATTTCTACATTAGCGGGCTAGCATGCGCCAAAGGTGGACCATTCTACTATTTAGGGGACTTGGGGTCTCGTCCCGGTCGACGGGTTTGAAGGGACTTACCGTTCCGAAGAAACTTTCTTCGAAAATGTGCCGGACATGATAGACTTACCGTCTCGAGGAATCAACTTTCTCGAGAAAGGGATTGGAATTGGAATTGAAAAAGGGGACTTACCATCTTTGGAAAGACGTGCCTATTGGAAATGGAAAGGGGACTTACCGTCTTCGGAAAGACGCGCCTATGGGAATAGGAAAGGGGGCTTATCGTCCTTGGAAAGACGCGCCTGATTTGGAATTGGAAAGGGGACTTACCATTTTCGAAAAGACGCGCCTATGGGAATAGGAAATGGGACTTACCGTCTTCGGAAAGACGTGCCTACGAGATCGGACTGAACAATGCCCACAAGGGCATTTTGGTCATTTTGCCTCTATTTGGGCCTGGTGGGCCCGCAAAGCGATGGATAGACTAGATTAGGACTAGAATTCTACAATATATCCATATTGACTTGAAATCAAGTATGGACGGATTGTAGATTGTCAAGCGATAAAAAATGCGGTGCTTACAATTTTATTTTAGGAACAAAATCAAATCTTTCCATTTTGAAAAAAATATCAAATATTTCGATTTTGGAAACGAAATCAAATCTTCCACTTGTGTAAACAAAATTAAATCTTTCATTTTTGGAAACAAAATCAAATCTTCCATTTTAGAAACAAAATCAAATCTTTCTATTTTGGAAACAAAATCAAATATTTCCTTTTTTCAATCCATCCTTTCCTTTTTTAATTTCAAATCATATCTTTCATTTTTCTCACATAAAATCATAGATTTTCCAAAATTCTTTTTCAAGTGCATGCATAAAACCACCTTCCTAAACCATCTACAAGCCGTTAGGGTCAAACCCTAACCCTAAACCATATTCCAAAACCACCTTTCTATTCCCTAGGTCAACCAAACCCTAGTTTGCCTAAACCCTAGGTCAACAAAGCCTTAGGTCAACCAAACCCTAAGTGGTGCAACCCTAGGTTCACCTAACCTTAGTTGGTCTAACCCTTAGTCAACCTAACCTTAGGTTACCTTAACCCTAGTTTACCCAACCAAGGTTAGATAGCTTTAAGACTCCAACTCTAAACCTCTTTTCAAACCATCCTTTGAACTCAAATGATTTTTCAAAACATGTTTTCAAAAGCCTCTCACTCCACCGAGTTTTCGAAAACCCTAATCCAAAAAACTTTTCAAAATACTCCTCTACTCCATTCAAAGAGGTTTTCAAAAGCTCTCTTGAACTTGTCTCAATTCAAAATGGCTAGACACGTACTATTTTTAAAACCTGTTTTCAAAACATTTTCCAAAGCTCACAACCCTAAGGTGATCCTAACCCTCTTCATGGTTAGGATTGCCTTAGAAAAGTGATACATCAAGTGAAACCTATAGGGTTCATGTTAGGATTTTAAAACCCAAGCATTTTTTGAAAACCTTTTTCAAAACCAACTTTGAAACATCACACGTTGGAAGTAACCCTAGGCCACCTATGGTTAGGGTTGCCTAAGTAGAGTGAAATATTCAAACAAGGGAAGTTTCAAGCCTATTTTCTAAAAATGTTTTTCAAAACTCATAGCCTTGAAGGAGTTTAGCTTTCAAATAGCTAATCACTTAAAGGCGGTGAAATATTTAGTATATATTTAATAAGGTACATAAAAAACTATTTTAAAAAATCTTTTCAAGACAAATTCATAAGAGTTTTTTGCAAATTCAAATCCCACTTTCAAATTCCTCATCAAGTTTACAAAACTTCCAAAACTCTCTTGAGTTATGTTCAAAAACATTTCAAAACACATCAAATCTCATTCCAAAAACACTCCATCATCTAATTTCAAACCAAAACTCTCTTGAGTTATTTCCAAATTTCAAGTAAAAAACTCTTAAGTTCTCTTTTCAAAACAAGACCCCAATCAGTCTTCAAAATTTTTCAAAGGCCTTGATGTTCCTATTTACAATCGACCTTGAATTCGAACTACAACTGACTTGATTCTCGCCAAATGAGATATGTAAGCCACCTTCATAGGTGCGGTCACAACTTCTATTTCCAAATCAAATTCCTTTTTCAAACTTCTATTTCTAGTTTCTTTTCTAAAAACTCCCAAACTCTTTTCAAAACTTGTATCATGCATCATTTATTCCAAAAGTGATAGCAAAATCATTTTTCAAAATCTTTTTAAGTGGACATAAGCTCAAACTCCAATACCCCTTTTCAAAATCCAACCCCAAGTTTCTTTCAAACTTTCTTCAAGTTGCAACATGCATTCATACATCCAAAAAGTGCTGACAAACCCCTCTTCAAAACTTTTTCAAGTGGATATAAGTGGACATTTTGGAACCGGAGATTCAAGTGAGTGAATATAGGATGAATAGACAAATAGGTACCGCAAGGACGGGGTAGGGTGATGATCTTAGGATATCTTCCCTACATGTAACCAACCCCCGAATCATAGATCTCTATTTCAAAGACCAAAACCAGAGACACATTTTCAAAAAGGTTTAAAATATTTTCAAAGGTTGCCAAATAACCCCATTTTTCACAACACTTCTCAAGAGGACATTTTCAAATCATTTTCAAAAATCTAAGTTTGATCCTCGAATTACACTTAGTTTTAGGTGATCTAACACACCTTTAACTATGTTAGGTGGCGACTCCAAACCTTTTTCAAAAAAATCCTTAATCAAATCAATTTCAAGTTCAAACCTCGTCGCACTTGTCCTCGTAGGAAAATGAGTTCTAACAGAGGGAGTATCGGGTTTTGTTCGAGTCAAGACTTAGACTCAAGCCAAAAACCAGGGCGCGACACACTATAGCCGAGTTAAGAAAAATTCTGTAGTGCCCATCATTAACAATGGTTACCTCTGAAACTATAAACTTTAGTCCGTGGATGATGGTGACAAGTTAAAGAAGAAAGCAAACACAAAATCAAAGGAATGTGGAGGCAGCCCAATCCAAAGCCTACCACAACAGATTTAAGGTTTTGACAGAGATACAAGCAGGTGAATTCATGGGTTAGCCCAATGGAGGCCAAGAGCCCCAAGAAAAGGGGGGTAAGGAAACAAAAGACCCATCCAAAGCACAAATGGCCATATGCAAGGCCAAATAGATCCAATGTGCATGCAAAATCGAACCAGAAAAATGGGGTTAACTTAACCAAGCAACCTATTTTTGAGCCAGCAATTTCCAATGTTGTGGCAGGGAGCAATCTAATAAAGCAAGAAGATACGCGTGGAGAAAGTAAAGATAAGGAAGTACAAATGTCTGAGCAAATCCTTTATGTGAATGGGTCTTAAAGCATACAGGGAAATAATCCTTCTACCTCATCTACCCCAGCTATAAGTCAAACCACATATACCAACCAATTAATACCTTCCTCTTACAACCCCACAACCTTAGCCCTGCAACATCATCCTCATTAACTAATTAAGAATCCATAGCTCTTTACAATATAGCTATCAACCATTGTAACCATAACCTAAGATACCTCCAGACGGAAGGACGGCTAGAGGTAAAAATGAGTTGAAATTAGGCAAACTTAGAGTCAATGGAGCCTCTGGATCTGAATGTGCACAGGATGAAGTATAACTCAATAGGGATATTCTTAGAGCCAGAGGGTGAAGCAACTCACCTAGTAAGCATAGAGTGGTAGAGAGAGGAAATAAGGATGGTGATCAAGCCATGGTGGAGATGTCCAACAGGAGCAGTGATGCACTCCCTTTAGATGGATCCAATGAGAGCTGAGTTGATTGACTTCAAGAGAATTAGTATGATTTTAGGTATACCTGAACTGGAACCTTTACCTCCCTTTTTAAATATGTCTTCTATCAATATCTTTACATGGAACTGCCGGGAAGCCGGTAGTAACACTTTTAAGAGAAATGTCATGGATCTATTGAAAAGTCATTGACCCAATATTTTGATTTTAATGGAAACTAAAGTTAAGCTCAGTGTGATGGGCATGTTCTTCAGCAACCTGGGATTTAACGGATGTTCCCACATTGATCATATGGGAAGAATGGGTGGTATATGGATATTTTGGTTGCTTCTCTAGAAGAAAGAAGAAGATTTAGACCCAACACTAGATAAAACAACAATCAAAGATCCATGGAGAGGATCAATCGGTGAAACCTTATTGATATGTGATGCATCGAACCCAAACTCACATGAACGAATTGTTGGGGACTACAAAATTTCCTTTGACTTGTCTATAGTGCATATAGATAATACCAAAAAATTTTGATCTATTTAATATAAACTAAACTATGTGATTAGTATCATACCTTCAAAATCTCTATGGTTTAACCCCGAACAACAGCATTTATGATCTTCAAAATTCTTTTGCTTTGATATGGAACAGCAATAAAAATTAATCAACTACTTGAATGCAACCTTAACACTTCTGTTGTATCCCTTGCACATGCCTTACACAAGAAAGAGTGGGCTCGCTGTTAGGACCCCAATTTGGCCACTCGACTATCTCCAGCCCAACTGGATGCACACTCAAGCCAGCACAAGCACATTCAAGCCTAGAACGGCTTTCCAGACCTAGTCCAATCAAACAACTGCTTGCGAGCCTAATGGGACCAATAAAGGCAAGATGATCAAAATGCCCCTGTTGCATTAGTCCATTCAAATCCAAAGTCAAATCTAGTTGTCCCGTCATTCGAGAAAGTTGATCCCTCATTGTCACTAAGACCATTCAATCCAGCACGGCACGATCACTGAGAAGGCTTATTCCTCAGATCGGTAAAGCCCCTTTCACACTCATCTCCAGAAAGTACCTAAATCCCCGAGATGGAAGAGCGGTTCACTTTTGGTGCCTGCTAGACCACCAATGTAGAATGTTCCCTAATTCGACACGTTCTTTAAGAAAGCACAAACCCCTCAAGAATGAAAGACCATCTAAGCCAGGCACATTCTTTGACAAAGCACAAATCCCTCAAGAATGGAAGACCGTCTGTCGCGCCCAGATTTTTTGCACTCGAGGAATACTCACATAAGCGGGAAAAATGTTGTAGTCTCTTGTTAGAACTCACCCTCCTAGAAGAATGAGTGCGACTAGGTTTGAATTGAAAATAGATTTGAATAAAGGGCTTTTGAAAAAGATTTGGAGTTGCCACCTAACATGATTAAGGTGAGTTAGGTCACCTAAAAACTAAGAATAACCCGAAGGCTACACTTAGGGTTTTGAAAAACAATTTTGAAAATTTCTCCTCAATAGAGGGTTTTTAGAAAAACAGGTTGTTTGGCAACCTTTGAAAAACATTTGAGCCATTTTTGAAAAATAACTCTTTTTATGGTCTTTGAAATCAGTGATCTAAGCTCGGAGGTTGGTTACGTGTAGGGAAGACACACTAAGCCATCACCCTACCCCGCCCTTTTCGGTACCTACATGTCAATCTACCCTAGATTCACCTATGAGAGTCTTTAACTAACTAATGTTCAATCCTATCCACTTTGAAAAGGATGTTTAAAAAGAAACTAACGTGATGCATGACATGCAAGTGCAAGAAAAGATACTCGATTTGGAGATAGATTTGAAAAAATTTTGATTTTATTTTAGAAGAGATTTGAAAAGATAGAATTGGAATTAGAATGTTTTAGAAATTGGAAATAAAGATTTGAAAATAGATTTTTGCAATTGGAAACTTGAAATAGATATGGAATTGGAGATTGAAGAAGATTATAGAATTGGAGATTTGGAAAGGTTTTGTGGAATTGGAAACTTGAAAAATGTTATGGAATTTAAAATTTAAAAAATGTGGAGACAGCACCCATGAGGGTTGCCTACGTATCCTTTTCGAGGAATCAGGTCAGTCGTAATTCGGACAAGAGTCTGATTGAAAATAGAAGAGTAGATTTGGAAAAGAGATTGAATTGAAAATTGGATTGGGAGATTGAGAGATTGAACTTTGATTGGAAGATTTGAAAAAGACTTGACTTTGGAAAACTTGGTTTTAGGAAACCTAGACTTAGGAAAGAGAGAACTTAGAAAGGACTTGAGATTAAGAAAGATTGGACTCGAACGTTGGATGCTAAAGATTGGATTGAATTTAGGAAAGATTCGAATTAGGAAAGGTCCGATTTAGAAAAGTTTTGAATTAGGAAAGTTTTGAATTAAGAAAGTTTGATCTTAGGAAAGTTTTGAATTTGGAATGTTTCAACTTAGGAAAGTTTTGGAATTAGAAAAGTTTCAACTTAGGAAAGTTTTGAATTTAGAATGTTTCAATTTAGGAAAATTTGAATTTGGAATGTTTCAATTTAGGAAAGTTTTGAATTAAGAAAATTTTTGGAATTTAGAATGTTTTGAAATATAGAAGTTTTGAAAGTTGGAAAGTTTAGAGAACAAGGAAGTTTTGAAAATAAGAAAGTTTTGAGTTTAGAAAGTTTTAGATTTGGAAAGATTTGAAGTTTAGGAAAATTTAGAATTTTGGAAAGATTCGAAGTTTAGAAATATTTAACTTAAGAAAGTTTTAAATTTAGAAAGCTTTGAATTTGAAAAGATTTGAAATTTGGAGAGTTTAAGATTTAGAAAGTTCTAGAGTTTTAGAAAATATTGAGATTAAGAAAGGTTTGAGTTTAAGAAAGATTTGAAAACTTGTATTTGGAAAGTTAAGATTTGGAAAGGAGTAGAATTAGGAAAGGGTTGAATTAGGAAAGATGTGGAAGTTTAGTGTTTAAGGAAAGATTTGAAAGTTTTAGGAAACTTATGGTTTAGGAAAGTAGGAAATTAGGAGAGAGTTGAATTTTGAAAGATTTGGATTAGGAAGGGTTAAGATTCCTATTTTCTAAGGCAAACAATTGGATTTCGTTTCTAAAAGTGAAGGTTTGATTTTATTTCCAAAAACGGAGGATTGGATCTAGTTTCCTAAACGGGAGATTGGATTTGGTTTCCTAAAGGGAAGATTTGATTTGACAAGGATTTGGAAAGGGGAAGTTTTAGAAACCCTAGATTTGGGAAGACTATAGTTTTGACATAGAAAATAGGTTTTGGAAATATGTAAAGTTTTGGTATAGAAAACAAGAGGTTTTGGAAACCTAGGTTTTAAGTCAATTTTGAAAATCATGTTTTTGGAAAGAAAATTAGGGTTTTCTAATTGTTAGCTCTAAGGCTTGACTTGGGCATCAAGAAAAGAGTTTTTTGGAAAGTGTGTTTTTTGGAAATAAGTTTTTGGAAGGAAATCCTAGAGAGGAGTTTCTAGAGGGAAGATTTTGGGAAGATAGTTTTTTAGAAAGATTTTTGGAAGGAGAGAGTTTTTAGGAAAGTGAATTTAGGGAGTGTTTTTAGAAAGTGAATTTTGACGAGGAAGAGTTTTTGGAAAGAGATCCTAGTGAGCAATTTTTTAGAAAGAGATTTGTAAGAAAGAGATTTAGAAAGAGGTTTTTCTAAGAAGGAAACCTAGGGAACGTTTTTGGAAAGTGGACCTTGAAGAGAGTGTTTTGGAATGGAGTTTAAAAAGAGAAGTTTTTGAAAATAGATTTTTTTAGGGAGTTTTTGAAAACAACTTTGGAAAGGAGAGTTTTTAGAAAACACGTTGAAAAAGAGGGTTTTAGAAAGAGAAACTTTTGAAAAGAGAGTTTTTAGAAGGTGTAAAAACATCTCACTTTCCTAAAGCAATTCTAACCATAAGAGAGCTAGAACCACTTTAGGAAAGTGATTTTGAAAACAACAAGATTTGAAAATATCAACCATATTAGTCATTTTGAATGTAATACTTTCCTAAACTAACCCTAGCCATGGAAAAGCTAGAATCACCCTAGGATTGTGATTTTGAAAACATGTTTTGAAAAAGAAATTTTGATGCAATTTTAAAAACAAATTTAATGCAAATTTTGAAAACGAGTTTAAAAACGATTTTTGGAAGATGCAAGATCATGATATGCACAATGCAAGTTTGGGGTCGTGAACATACAAGGTTAAGGCTTCACCACATAATTAAGGGGGCTGAACTCACGTGGTCTCCGGTTAGCTTAAAGGAAAGCCCCCGACACGGTGACCCTCCGATAGTCTAATCCTACACATGGACCGGGAGTCCCCTTGTTTCAAGCATGCAAAGAAAGGGGGCCGGGGGGGGGGGGGGGGGGGGGAAGAGATAGGGGATTAAAATAGAGAAAACCCAAGTGGGTTAGGAGAGTGAAGAGAGAGGGGGAAGTGCGGAAATTTAAATAGAAAGCCAACCGTATGTCTTGTTTATTTTGCGCGCCTTGCTTGTCTTCGATCTTCGTCTTCAATCCACTAGTGTTGTCTTTAATCTTCAAACTTCAGATTGTAGCTCTTCAAGTCTTCAAAGGAGGGTTGGAGGTTAGTGTATAAGTGTATGGTGGTGTGTATAAGTGTATAGAAGGCTAGGGTTTAGTGTATGGTGGCTAGGGTTTGGAAAACCTAGGGAGGCTAGGGTTTAGGGATTGTTCGAGCTCTGTATATCGAATATTGGTGTTTTTAGACTGAGTTTGCAGACCTCTTTCATGCTGGAAGAGGTTCTGTATTTATAGACATGGAATAGACTTGGCGCCTATTGCAGTGGTGCCAGGCCAAAAATGCTTCTGGCGCCACTAGGAGTGACTAGTGACTACCATGCAATTTTTAGCCTAGCTTCACTAGGAGTGGCTCCGGAAAGTCTAGGAATGAGTTTGAGAGACCGGGAATGACCCGGAAGGCCCGAAAAGAGTAGGAACACTTAGAATAGTGTCCCAGAGGTATTTGACTTGAGAAATGAGGATAGTATGTGTCAGAAGGGTTGACCGAGCCTTTAGGGGCAAAACGGTCAATCGGGTTAGAAAGCTGCCGAGACGGACTTGGACTGCCCCAGAAGAAGACTTGAGATTTGGAAATATTATTTAGAACATTTCCAAAGGTTGTCGGTTTGATACCCAGAGCCGGTGTGATTAGAAAATGAGATCGACCCACCAGGGGCAAAACGGTCATTTTGTACCGGGTTTGCCGGAACTGACTTGGTATGATCTGAAAAGGTAAAGGGAGATTGAGAACACTACAAAAAGCAGTCTCAGAATATTACTGGTTTAATACCCAGCGTCGGTGTGGTCAGAAAAGGAGACCGGCCCACTAGGGGCAAAACGGTCATTTCGCACCGGGTTTGCCGGTGCTGACTTGGAATGATCCGAAAATGTAGAGGAAGGTCAGGAATATTATAAGAAATATTCCCGGGAGGTTACCGGTTTGATAACCATAGATGGTGTGGTTCCCGGGGCGTTCGGATGCCTAGGGGCAAAATAGTCATCTTGACCGAAAAGTCTTAGAAAAGGCCCAAGGGGCAGTTTGGTCATTTTTCACCAAAGTGGGCTAGCAGGCACTGGTGTTGACCTGGGTTTTGAGTGTTTTCACCACTCTGGCGACGGTCGTGTGATCCAGGGGTTTGTTGGCATTTCCCTATATCGACCTGTTTACGAGTATTTCCACTACTCTGACGGTTATGATGTTTGCGAGTATTTCCGCTACTCCGCTACTCTGATGGTTATGATGTTTGCGAGTATTTCTGCTACTCTGATAGTTCGTGATCATTTCCGAGGCTGCCTGATCTCGGGAAGCTGCTAAAGGGACTTAGCGCCTGAGAAGTCAATTTTCTCAAAAGGCGTGCCTAAACGAACATTTCTTCATTGGTGGGCTAGTAGGCGCCAAAGGTGGACCATTCTACCATCTAGGGGACTTGGGGTCTCGTCCCGGTCGACAGGTTTAAAGGGACTTACTGTTTCGAAAAGATTTTTTTTGAAAAACGTGTCGAACCTTCTTGAGGAATAAACTGTCTCGAGAGAGGGATTGGAATTGGAAAGGAGTTTTATTGTCTTCGGAAAGACGTGCCTGATTTGGAACCGTCTCAAGGAATAAACTGTCTCGAGAGAGGGATTGAAATTGGAAAGGGGACTTACTGTCTTCGGAAAGACGTGCCTGGTTTGGAATAGATTTACCGTCTCGAGGAATCAACTGTCTCGAGAAAGGGGTTGAAATTGGAAAGGACAATGCCCCTAAGGGCGTTTTGGTCATTTTGCCTCTATTCGGGCCTAGTGGGCTCGCGAGGCGTTGGACAGACGGGATTTGGACTTAGAGAGTTGATTTCTATTAGAATACGTCCATATTGACTTTAGTACAAGTATGGACGGAGCGTAGACTGCTGAGCATTCAAAAATGGGGTGCTTACACCGTCCCAGTCCGGCACGACCTTCAAGAAAGTTTTTCCCTCAACGCGGTAAGACTCTTTCATGCCTATCCACCAAGAAAGTACCAATTCCTCGAACAGAAGTCCAGACCAGATCCAGACCGGTCAACACTGACGCCTGTTAGCCCATCACTGTGAAAAATGACCATTTTATCCCTAACGGGCCCGACACGTTCCTTGAGAAACTACAAAGTCCTCGGATTGATATCACCACCTTCTAGAGCCGTCCCTAGACGGTCCGGCATGTCCAGTGCCATCCAGTCAATGCTGGTCCTTTCTTGGAGGTTCTCCAGTCAAAATGACTGCTTTGCCCCTAGGCGTCCAAATGCTCTAGGAAACCACACCGGTTCTAAGTACGAAACCGGTAACACCCCAATCAACTCTGGTCAACTCCAGTAAACTTTGGTCAACTCTAGTCAATTTTGGTCAATCACAGTCAATCTTGGTCAACCCTAGAACTCTCAGGTTGAGGTGACCGCCATCCGGTCACTCTCTTTAACCATACCGGCTTTGGGAATCAAACCGGCAACCTCCGGGACACTTTCCAGAGTATTCCCTTCTATTTCTAGCCAAGCCCTGCCGTTCGACACCTTCCCTTTCTAACCAGAACCTCTTTGCTCCATTTCGAGTGAAGCATGACCATTCTTTAGTCGTGCTCCACTAATAGGGGCACATAACCCCCCAGAATTAGTTACAAATCACCCAGCCCCGTATCCAGCCTTTTTTTAAGCATTCATAAAGGCCATGTGTGCCACTCCTAGTGGTGCTCAGCCAAGTCTAAGCCATGTGCCACAAAGAGTGGCGCACAACTTCATCGAAATTGCACTATAAATACAGACATTTTCCCCCTCTATTATGGGTCAAAAAAATCCTCCAAAAACTCTCCCCCTCCATTCCAGACAGCTCTTGAAGCCCTATCTCTCTCTTTCTCTCCCTCTTAGTCCCGCTGGCCAAGTCTGAAGTCCGAAATCCCGAAGCCCTAGCTTCCAAGCTCCACCGAAGGACAGTCTCGCTGGCCAGAAGCTCCCGAAACCTTCCCAAGTCAAAGGCCCGAGCCTCCACCAAAGAAAGAAGCAATAAGACAAGGTAATCCTCTTTTACTTTTTGGTACTGCCTTACTTTCTCTTCTCCCTCCAAACCCACTTGGGTTCTTCTCTTTTTTAACTCGCTATCTCTAAACCCCTGTTTCTTGCATGCTTGAAAACAAGAGAATGTTAAGTCCATGTCGAGACTGAACACGAGGAGATTATTGATTGGGACTCTCTTCTTGGCCCTCACTTACTTCATGGCCTTAGGGCTCTCTTACAATGTGGTGATACCTAAACCTTGTATGTTCATGCTGTTACTATCATCAAATTACATTTGCATTTATGTTATTCCTTTACCCTTGGAACCATTTTTTAAAAGTAGTTTTCTTAAAACCACAATTCTAGGTGGATTTTAACCCTTTATGGTTAGAGTTTTCCTAAAAAAGTGTGACAATTTAAGTGGCTTCTAATAGCCTAACATTTGCCCATTTTCAAAAACCCGTTCTTGGAATGAACATAGTCTTTTCATGGTTAGGGTTGTTTTCAGAAATGTGTGACATTCAAAAGGACCCGAAAGGTCTACGTTGTTGGCTGCGTGCATGTATTGTTTTTCAAAGCCACAAGCCTAAAGCGATTCTAGCCTTTCAATGGCTAGAAAGGCTTTGGGCAAAGTGCAATATTCATTTGGATGTTTAAATTCCAAGTTAGGGTTTCGGGCCCTAAAACATGTTTTCAAAAGACACGGTTTTCAAACCATTACCAAAACTCATATTTGTTAAACCCTAGAAGTCCAATCCTAGGAAAATTCCATTTTTGCCAACTTGGAGACCTTCCATTTTCAAATCAAAACCTTCCATTTCAAATCTCTTTATTCGCTCCTTTTTCAAATCTTTCAAATTTAAACCTAATTTAAGTCCTTTCATTTGGGAAACAATCCAAACTTGCCTTTTTCAAAATCAAATCAAATCTTTTCAAATCTCAATCTTCTTAAAAAGGAAACATTTCAAAAATCAATTCTTCCTAAAAATAAAACATTTCAAAAATTCAATCTTCTCAAATCAACTCAAATATTTTCAAAGCAAATCAAATCTCAATCTTCCTAAAAAGGAAACATTTCCAAATCAAATCTTCCTAAAAAGGAAACATTTTTAAAACCTAATCTTTCTAAATCAATTCAAATATTTTCAAATCTCAATCTTTTTGAAGAGAAAATATTTCAAAATAAAATCAAACCTTCCTGAAAAGGAAACATTTTCAAGTCAAATCTTCTTGAAAAAGAAACATTTCAAAAGTCCAATCTTCCTGAAAGGGAAATACTTTCAAACAAAAACTTTCCTAAAAGGAGACTTTCAAAAAATTGAAACTTTCTAGAAATTGGAACCCCATTTCAAAATTTCAACTCTTTCAGACTCTCGTCCAAACTACAATTGACCTGATTCTCTTTAAGGAGGTACGTAGGTAACCCTTCATGGGGTACGGTCACAACCCTTTTCAAATTTCTAATTCCACTTTTCAAACTCAACTCCTTCTTTCAAATTCCTTTTCAATTATGTTTTTCAAAAGTTATTTTAAGGGGATAGCATTAAACATAGGTAACCGGTGAGTCATAATTAGATGAGTAAATGGTGATTAGACATATAGGTACCGTAGGGGCGAGGTAGTGTGATAGTCTGAGGATATCTTCCTTACATGTAACCAACTCCCGGACTTAAGAATTTCTGTTTCAAAGACCAAAATTAGAGTCAAATTTTTCAAAGGGTTTTCCAATGTTTAAGGGTTGTCAGGCAACCCTACCTTTTAAAACCCTCTCATGAGGATGTTTTTCAAAAACAAAATTTTTTCCAAAACCTAAGTTTAACCCTCGGGTTTTACTTGGTTTAGATGACCTAGCACATCTGTAAGTATGTTAGGTGGCGACTCCAAAAACCTTTTCAAAAAGCCCTAATCAATTCTATTTCAAAAATTCAAACCTCATCGCATTCGTCCTTCTAGGAGAACGAGTTCTAACGTGAGAGCACTGTTCCAAATTCCCACCCAAGAAAGAGAGAGGGAATGGGCCCGACGTC
The DNA here is from genome assembly GCA_033060915.1 of Euryodendron excelsum. Taxonomy (NCBI): domain Eukaryota; kingdom Viridiplantae; phylum Streptophyta; class Magnoliopsida; order Ericales; family Pentaphylacaceae; genus Euryodendron; species Euryodendron excelsum. The sequence continues at coordinate 33,433,906 of CM065397.1, forward strand.
CACAAATGGGGCACGATAGCTTGGCGACTCCACTGGAGACAATCAAAGGGTTAGGCCTATGGCATATCTCGTCACCTTTACTCACCTTAAGTTCGGCGGTTACCTTGTTTAGTTATATTCACTTTCTAAACTTTTCAGATTTTCAAAATTTTCAAAATGGTCTTTGTTTTGCAAAAAGTCAAACATTGCATTCATTATATGCTCTTGCATTATTCATACATCAGTATTTTATTTTGCATTTGAGTTCTTTGAAAAATACTAACTTTGTGCATTTATTTTGTAGGTGGACCCTTATTCACATTTTAATTTATTTTCATAAACTGCCATGTATGTTATGTATGACAGGATGTATGGGTGTTATTGGGCTCTTTCCTCTAATTTCCAAAATCACACACACAATTGCATATGCATTTTCATGGAATAATGACCCTGGTTACTACCTTCTAGTTAGAAGGGAGAACAATACATTGACTTTTGGTGGTAAGTAGATGTGTCACCTAACCAACAGTCTTTAGATAATTCCCTTGCTCGGATCACCAACCTAAGGGCACCACCCCGGGAAGTGGGCCTAGGTTTGAAGATCTGGGTGTCGAGCTTTTTAGGAAGCAGTAGTAGCCCTTAGCCTCATGTTCATATAGCACCCATGCATAGCTGAACTTCTGCCCGATTTAAGGCACGTGTTTTTTAAAAACCAAGGAGGAAAGAGTGACCGCTTTTTAATTTCCTTGCTCCTATTGTTATTATGCTTACATACATGAATGTCTTATTATTAAAATCTTGTCATTCATGCTATTAAACTACTCGTGCCTATGTAGTTATCCCAAGGTAAGAGTTTCAAAGTAACTCAAGCCACTTGCACTCCATGCATATGATCAACCTCTAGGAGAATGGCCCATGAGCCAATCTCAAATCATAAGCGCACCCAATTCCTAAGGGTTCCAAACCCTAAGGGTCATGGCATGCATCTAAGAATCATTTCATAAGAGGGGCCCCAATCCCTCTTGCTCATGGAGATAAGGTTGCAACAAGACAAGGGCCAATCCAGAGACAAGTCATTCAACAACCTCCTAATATCAATAAGGCAACAACGAAGACTCAAAAAGTAGTTTAGGCAGACAAGAAGTTGGCCGACTGGACCATCCATCAAATTTTCAAACCCTGAAGGCCTTGGTCAAGCCTACGGGAGGAACCCTTGATTTTAACTCGTCGAAGTGTAATGTAAATATCAAGTGTATAACAAGCAAATCTGAAATAGAGGACTCTTGATCATGAAATACTTTTTTTGCCATGCTAAAATCTTTTTTCTAAAAGAATAAAACTTGTAAGGTATCCTAAAGGCTAGCGTCTTTTGACTCTAAAGATGTCCTAAAGGTCCTCTACAAATTGTCACAAATAGCGCCAACAACCTAAAACAACACATGATAGCAGAACTTCAAAATCAATCATAACAGCTCAGTATCCAACCATCTAAAAACAAAGGAGACCATTGAGTCAGCAGAATACAATAGTCAAGAAGATCACAAAGGTTGGCACGAGTAGCTACCATTTCACAAAGTCCCAGTCAGAGTCTCAACTGGGGCAACGCCACCCTCATTGATCTACTACAACAAGGCAATTTTGCTTGGTTAAAGAAGGAACCCCCTCTCTTCAAATCCTCACCGAAACGGTTTGAGCAATCTTACCTCCTAGAGAACAACATGCCATCTACTATGCCCGGTACAATTAAAGATGCATCTCCATATCCTTCAGCAGAAAAATCAAACCTCAACAGGAGACTTCGTCACCAAAAAGACATCTCCGGCCTAGCAGAAAGCTAAAAGCAAAGTTTAGTCCTAACAATAAAGACTCAAAGTCATTGATCTTGGCAGAGACGGATAGGGAAGTTTTTCTAGCACCCATTAACTCAGATTAGGTAAAGCATTACCATATGTAATTGAAAACTCTAATAGAGCAATGGTAGCAATGATTGAAATAAAGAGAGGCCCTCAATTCCTCTTCCATACAGTTAAATAGAACCCTTGTAAAAACCCCTTTGAGCTAATCACATTTCCATTAATATCCAGCCCGGTGATCACCACCCATAATGGGTCGAAAGCCAAAACATAGGGGCAAAAAAAAAAAAAAGGGAATAGCTCTATCAATGTCGATTTCCATCAGGTAAGTGGCAGAAAACAAATAGGAAGAGTCTGGCAATTTTTTGCCAAATGAGTGGGAGAAAATGAATAGGGAAAATTTAGCAATGCCAAGGTCAAAGTCATCAAGTAAACGACCTTAGCATTAGTCATAAAAGCAAAGGGTAGCTAAAGGGTTGAAATTGTTAAGAGTGATCATATGAATCAAAGCCGAGAAGAATGATAGATTTAAGCCTTCTATCCTATTCTGTCAAAAACCCGAAACCTAGCTCACGTTACAGTCCAAAAAAAGACCATTCAAACTGGTCATTGCTATCATTGCTCTTCAAAGTAAGATGGTTACATTGAAAATGCTCTTTCCAGCAGAAGGAATTCTGAGAAGACAACTTCTATCCCAACTCAGCAAGTGTTTCATTACACCCCTGTCAAAAGCAACATCAACAGTCTTCAACCAAAGTAACAACTTTAGACAACAATAGATAAAGGGTCGTCTTCATTGGCATCGACGAAAGAAACCACAAAAAAAGGCATGGCCTGAGGATATAGTGAAAACCCTATGGGGTGCTATGGGTAAAAGAGTAGGGTCATGGCAGAATACAAAACTACCAACGCAGTGAAAGCCTAAAAATGGGCGCTAATTGTGCAACAATGGTAGAGCCGGCTTCTGTGAAAACCCACAAGGGCACAAGTGGCAAAAATAGCTTAAATGAGAGAAAAATAAAAATAATAAATAAAAAAATAAAAAAAGAAAAAGATCAATTCTCGTAATCAGCAATCCAAGATAACCTCAACAAAGTAGCAAAGTCTCAGGCCTCAACAAATGGGTTAAGGGGTGCCAACCTGTGGAGAACTTGCATTGGCAACAGATTTCTAAACTCAGCATTGGTAACAGATTTCTAAACTCAACATGACAAAATGATAAGTTTGAATGTCATAAGTCATTTATTAACCTTACTCTGTTATATCTTGATGTTTGCTATTGAGATATTGATATAGGTACAAGTTCAAGGGGCATCTCCCTAAGCTTTCTCAAGTCCCAAGGTGTCCTCAAGCCTAGCACCCTGGTGTCTCAGCCTAACAAAGTTCAATATCCAGCCGTCTAGAGCATTCAACTATCTAGAGCATCTAGCTATCCAGAACATCCCGCTGTCCATAAGAGTCCAGCCATCCAAAGTACAACCCAACTGTGGCAAACTGCTCCCCTCAGCCAACTGAGTTGATTCTAGCAGCTCGAGCCATAATCCTATCCTCCATAACTGATAAGAAATATAGAATGGGGCAATAGCCCCCCCTCAACCTCCATAATCAACCTTTGACTCCCCCAGAGGAGTATCATTCCACCAGACGGAGTGTTGGTTCAAAAAGACATTAACCTTGGATTTCCCCAGAGGAGTATCATTCCGCCCGACGGAGTGTCGATTCAAGAAGTATTAGATTCCAAACATCGACCTTAAACCTCCCCAGAGGAGTTTCATTATGCCAAATGAAGTTTCAATTCGAGGTAATTTTTCTATACATTTTGTCTTCAAAATTTCAACTTTCAAGTCAAAACAAATTTTTTTATACGTTTTGCTTGACAAAGTGAATTTGCTACACATTTTGTCCAAGTTTCAAATCAATCTCAAAGTCTATCCTAGTTTTCTAAACTTTTATCCTCAAAAAGTTGTTTTCAAAATCAAACAGGTTTTCTAAACGTTTATCCTTAAAAAGTTATTTTCAAAATCATACAGGTTTTCTAAACTTTTAATCCTCAAAAAGTTTGTTTCAAAATCATTTATGTTTTTTTTTTAAAGAAAACTTTTACCTTAAAAAAGTTGTTTTCAAAATTAAACCAGTTTTCTGAACTTTTAATCCTGAAAAAGTTGGTTTCAATTTTAATTTCTGGTTTTCTAAGCTTTTAATCCTCAATAGGTTGGTCTCAAAATCATTCCCAGTTTTCTAAACTTTTATCCTCAAAAAGTTCGGGTTTTAACTTTCATCCTCAAAAAGTTCCCAGTTTCAAACTTTATCCTTTAAAAGTTTATCTCAAAATATTAAATTCCAGTTTCAAACTTTTTCCTTCAAACGTTTGCTTTAAAATTCAAATTCTGGTTTCAAACTTCATCCTTTAAAAGTTTATCTCAAAAAAAATCAAATTCCGGTTTCAAACTTTTTCCTTCAAAAGTTTTTATTCAAAATCAATCCTATCAGTTTCTTAAAACTTTTTCCTCCAAAAGTTTTTATCTCCCATCAAATGACAAGGTTTCCTAGACTTTATCCCCTTGCAAAAGAAAAAATTTTAATTCTAGGTTTTCTAACTTTTTTTTCTTAAAAAGTTTACTTTTCAAGGTTTCCCAGACTTTTTCCTTTCAAAAGCCCACTGCCAAAAGAAAAATCGGGATTCTCTAAACTTTTTCCTCTAAAAAGTTTGTCTCGAATCAATTTTTTGATTTTTAAAACTTTTCCCTTCAAAAAGTTTCTATCCAATTCAAATGTCTGGTTTCCCAGGCTTTCCCTTCAAAAGCCCCACTTCAAAACGTTTTCAAAGGTTTTCCAAACTTTTTATCCAAAAAAGTCATTTAAAAAATCATCTAAACTTAAAAAATTCTAGTCCCTCCAATCGCCTTGCGACCGAAATATAGCCCTTACTTTATCATTTTCTGTCTCCGACAAGTAAAGACAGAAAAAGAGGGGCAGTTGTTAGCACACCATTTTGGCCACTCGATTATCTCCGGCTCAACCGGATCCACACTCAAGCCAGCACAAGCACATTCAAAGCTTAGAACAGCTTTCCAAACCCAGTCTAATCAAACAATTGCTTGTGGGTCCACTGGGCCCAATAAAGGCAAGATGATCGAAATCCCCCTGTTGCATTAGTCACCCTAATCCAGACCAACACGTCTTCCATAAGGTGATAAGTCCATTCAAATCCAAAGTCAAATCCAGTTGTCCCGTCATTCGAGAAAGTTGATCCCTCATTGATGGTAAGACCATTCAATCAAGCATGGCATTATCACCGAGAAGACTTATTTTGCAGATCAGTAAAGCCCCTTTCTCACTCATCTCCAAAAAGTACCTAAGTCCCTGAGATGGAAGAGCAGTTCACTTCTAGCACCTGCTAGCTCGCCAATGTAGAATGTCTACTAATTTGGCACGTTCTTTGAGAAAGCACAAACCCCTCAAGAACGAAAGACCATCCAAGCCCAACACGTTCTTTGAGAAAGCATAAATCCCTCAAGAATAGAAGACCGTCTTAGTCTAGCACGACCGTCAAGAAAGTTTATCCCTCAAGGCGGCAACACCCTTTCAAGCTTGTCCACTGAGAAAGTACCAATTCCTCGGACAGAATTCCAGACCAGATCTAGACCGGTCGACACCGACACTTGCTAGCCCGTTCTAGTAAAAAATTACTATTTTACTCCTAGTGGGCCTAGCACGTTCCTCAAGAAAGTACAAAATCCTCAAAACGGTAAGACCAACCTCCAAAGCCATCTCTAGACGGTCCGGTATGTCCAGTGCCATCCAGTCAACCTCGGTCCTTTTCGAAGGTTCCCCAGTTAAAATGACTACTTTGCCCCTAGGCATCCAAATGCCCTAGGAAACCACACTAGCTCTTAGCACCAAACCGGCAACACCCCAGTCAACTCTGGTCAACCTCAATCAATTTTGGTCAACTCTAGTCAACTTTGGTCAACTTTAGTCAACTCTGATCAACCCAATCAACCTCGATCAATCTTGGTCAACCCTAGAGCTCTCAGGATAAGGTGAGCGCCATCCAGTCACTCTCTTTAACCATACCAGCTCTGGGAATAGAATCGACAACCTCCGGGACACTTTCCAGAGTATTCCCTTCTATTTCTAGCTGAGCCTCACCGTCCGGCACCTTCCCTTTTAGAACCAGAACTTCTTTGCTCCACTTCGAGTGAAGCATAACCATTCTTTAGCCATGCGCCACTAACAGTGGCGCATAACCCCTCACAATCAGTTACGAATCGCCCAGCCCTGCATCCAACCTTTTTTCAAGCATTCATAAATGCCTTATGCGCCACTCTTAGTGGCCCACATCCAAGTCTAAGCCATACGCGACTAAAAGTGGTGCACAGCTTCCCTGAAATTGCACTATAAATATAGACCTTCCCCCCCTCTGTTTTAGGTCTAAAATATCCTCCAGAAACTCTCCCCCTCCATTCCAGACAACTCCCGGAGCCCTCTCTCTCTCTCTTTTGAAGCCCCGTTGGCCGAGTCTGAAGTCCGAACTCCTGAATCCCTAGCTTCCAAGCTCCACCAAAGGACTGCCTCGCTACCCAATAGCTCCCAAAATCTTTCCAAGTCAAAGGCCCGAGCCTCCACCAAAGAAAGAAGCAACGAGGCAAGATAATCCTCTTTTTACATTTCCCTACTCCCCCACTTTCTATTCTCTCTCTGAACCCACTTGGGTTCTTCTCTTTTTTAACCCGCTATCTCTAAACCACCCTTTCTTGCATGTTTCAAAACAAGAAGATGTTAAGTCTATGTCGAGAGTAGAACAAGAGGAGATTACCGATCGGGACTCTTTTCTTGGCCCTCACTTGCTTCACGACATGGCCTTAGGGCCCTCTTGCAATGTGATGATACCTAAACCTTGTATGTTTCATGCTGTTACTATCGTCATATTGCATTTGCATTCATGTCGTTCCTCTCCCCTTAAAACCATTTTCTAAAGTAGCTTCTTAAAACCACAATTCTAGGTGGATCCTAACCCTTTATGGTTAGGGTTTTCCTAGAAAAGTGTGACATTTTAAGTGGCTTCTAATAGCTTAACATTTGCCTCTTTTTAAAAATCCATCCTCAGAATAATCATAATCTTTTCATGATTAGGGTTGTTTCGAGAAATGTGTGACATTCAAAAGGACCCGAAAAGTCTACATTGTTGGCTTCGTAGCTGTATTGCTTTTCAAAGCAACAAGCCTAAAGTGATTCTAACCTTTCAATGGCTAGAATGGCTTTGGGCAAAGTACGATATTCATTTGGATGTTTAAAATCCAAGTTAAGGTTTCGGGCCCTAAAATATGTTTTCAAAATACTGGGTTTTCGAACCATTTCCAAAACTCATATCTGTTAAACCCTAGAAGTCCAATCCTAGAAAAATCCCAATTTTGCCAACTTGGAAACCTTCCATTTTCAAATCAAAACCTTCCATTTCAAATCCCTCAAACCACTTCTTTTTCAAATCTTCTAAGTTTAAACCTAATTTAAGTCCTTCCATTTTGGAAGCAATCCAAACTTGCCTTTTTTAAAATCAAATATTTTCAAATCTCAATCTTCCTGAACAGAAAATATTTCAAAAATCAAATCTTCTTAAAAAGGAAACATTTCCAAACAATCTTTTCAAATCAACTTAAATATTTTCAAATCAAATAAAATCTTTTCAAATCTTAAAAACTTCCTGAAAATGAAACATTTCCAAATCAAATATTCCTGAAAAGGAAACATTTCCAAAATCCAATCTTTCCAAATCAACTCAAATCTTTTCAAATAAAATCAAATCTTTTCAAATCTCAATCTTCCTAAAAGGAAAATATTTCAAATAAAATCAAACCTTCCTGAAAAAAAAAACATTTTCAAGTCAAATCTTCTTGAAAAAGGAAACATTTCAGAAGTCCAATCTTCCTGAAATGGAAATACTTTCAAACTCAAACTTTCTTGAAAAGAAAACTTTCTAAAAATGAAAACTTTCTAGAAATAGGAACCCATTTAAAATTTCAACTCTTTCGAACTCTCGTCCAAACTACAATTGACCTGATCCTATTTAAAGAGGTACGTAGGCAACCCTTCATTGGCGTGCGGTCACAACCCTTTTCAAATTCTCAATTCCTTTTTTCAAACTCAACTCCTTTCAAATTCTATTTCAATTTTGCTTTTTCAAAGTTTTCTAAGTGGATAGCATTAAACATAAGTAACCGACGAGTCATAATTAGGTGAGTAAAAGGTGATTAGACATATAGGTACTGCAAGGGTGGGGTTGGGTGATAGTCTTAGGATATCTTCCCTATACGTAACCAACCCCTGTACTTAAGAAGTTCTATTTCAAAGACCAAAACAAGAGTCAAACTTTTAAAAGGGCTTTCTAATGTTTTTAGGGTTGTCAGGCAACCCTACCTTTTAAAACCCTCTCATGAGGACGTTTTTCAAAAATGAAACATTTTTCAAAACCTAAGTTTAACCCTCGAGTTTTACTTGGTGTAGATGACCTAGCACATCTTTAAGTATGTTAGGTGGCGACTCCAAAAACCTTTTCAAAAAGTCTGAATCAATTCTATTTCAAAAATTCAAACCCCGACGCATTTGTTCTTCTAGGAGGACGAGTTCTAACGAGAGAGCACCGTGCCAAATTCCCACCCTCGGGCCAAGAAAGAGAGGAGAATGGGCCCAGCATCCGGAAATGAGGCGCGACACTTGCAACTGCTATGGTTTCTATCACTCACAAGAATGTGTATCTAAGATTATGAATTCATTATCCTTGCTGCTCCTAGAGCGTGTATATATAGAGGCTAGAGCAAGGACTATAGGATTAGTATGACTAGGGATTCCTGCACAAATAGGAATTCCTAATCCAACTAGGATTAATCCCTATTTATGTAAATTATAATTTATACCACTAAAGAATTATGATTGCACTCCTTGTCATATTAGAAATTATATTTTAAGCTCCATATTATTAAATGCTTATTTATCTCCCCACGTTAAGATTATAGATACCCATCTATTAAATTAAATTACTGACAATTAAATTTAATAGACTTACTTAATTCATTGATACCTTCCATTAACTTATTTGATATGTCAAATTCATAATCTACCTACACTATTTGACATAACTAAAACTTATGAGTTTTCTCAAGGGGGTATCATCAATCCCTACACTAGGATGTGAATTCTATCAATAATTAATATTCACCATACACATACTGTTATCATCTAACTCACCGAGTTTATTGACCCATAAAGAATCTCACTCTTTTGTGAATTAAAAGAATAAACACTGTAAGCACCATATTTTTGCCCGCTCGACAAAATTTGGCCCGACTAGAGTCACTTTCAAATACAAAATCACATTTAAGCCCAATCTGGCCTTTCAAATCCCAGTCCAATCAATCAATTGCTTCTCAGGGCCACTAGGCATAATCGAAGCCAAATGACCAAAATGCCCTTAAAGTATCATTCAGTCCAATTCAATTTGGCACGCTCTTCGAAAGGTACCTATGTCCTCAGAGCGATAACTCTACCCCTTCTAAGATTGTCCTAGATAATTTGGCATGTTCAGAATGCCATTCGGTCCATTCTGGGATCATCTCAGTGTCTCTTGAGTTTGAAAGACCGTTTCACCCCTAGGGGGCCAGTCATCCTTTTCAACCACACCGGCTTTGGGTATCAAACAGGTAATCCTCCAGGGCACTCCCATGAGTATTCTCGGTCTCTAAAATCCTGTCCCGACCAACTCCGAGCCAATTCTGGTGTTTCTCTTTTCAAATGACCATTTTACCCCTGGTGGGTCGATCATCCTTTTCAATCACACCAGCTCTGGGTATCAAACCAGAAAACCCTCGGGGCATTCCCATGTGTATTCCCAATCTCTAAGCACCATCTTGGTTCATTCCGGTGAACCCTAGTCAAAATTATAGTTTTGCCCCTAGCGGGCCAGTCATCATTTTCAACTATACCGGCTCTAGGTATCAAACTGAAAACTCCTAGGACACTCCTGAGTGCCCCTATCTGTTTTTTAGTTGGGTCCTGTATCCCGACAGCTCTCCAAATCAAACCGGAGCTACTTATAGTGGAGCCTAGCCAAAATATGGCTTGGAGCCACTCCTAGTGGCTCCCATATCTTTGCCTTACAGCCCAAGGCTAAATCAAATATTTAGAATTATTACCATACCAAGGTGACGCCACTAGGAGTGTCGCCAAGCCAAAAAATGGCCAGGCACAACCTTTTCCAAAAATTGGCCTATAAGTACAGGCCACCCCCAGCATATTTTAGGTCTGAAAAATTACAAGCAAAACTCTTTGCAACCCCCAAAAATCTCAAAAACCTTAGTTCTATCAAAGGCTCTTACCCTTCTAGCCTCCTACACTCAAACCTTAGCCTATATACCTCTAACCCTAGCCTCCAAACTCCATTGAAGGCCAACTCCAGCCTCTTTAAAGCTCTTGAAGACCTCCCAAGTCCAAGGTAAAGTCACCATTGAAGCTTAAAGGAGATTGAAGACAAGGTAAGGTCTCTCTTTAAATTTTGTTACCCTCCCACTCTTCTCTTCTCTCGTCTAGCCCACTTAGGCTATTCTCTATTTTTAACCACATCTTTTCCCCCCCTTTCTTGCTTACTTGAAGCAAGAGGACCTTAGGTCCATGCCTAAGGGAAGCTTTTGGGAGATCATTGTGTCGGGGGTCTTCCTTTAGCCTAACTAATCATGGTATGGTCTTAAGGCCCCTTGCAATGTGGTGAAACCTTCGACCTTGTATGGTTATGACCCTATGCATTATATTTGTCATGTTCATGCATTGTTTTTATTTTTGAACTCACAACCCTAGGGTGATTGTAACCTTCTCATGGTTAGGGTTTCCTTCAGAATGTGACATATTCTATTGACCTTCAAGGTCCATATCAGGGTTTCAAGCCCTAACTTATTTTTTAAAAGCAAAACCCTAAGGTGATTCTAGTCTTTTCATAGATAGGGTCGCTTTAGGAAACTAGTATATTCCAAGAGGCCTCCAAAGGCCACATTAGGGTTTTAAGCCCTAAAACACCCCTTTTAAAATTTAGTTTTTTAAACCTCTTTAAATTCCACGTGCAAAAGCTTTTTCTGAAATTGATTGGAGAGTTGTTTTCTTGAAGCCCTAGAAGTTTATGTCTTAGGACACCCTAGCTTTCTCCCCTAACCTTCATCAAAATGGTTTTCACAATCCTCGTTGCATTATATTTTCAAAAAGTGCATAACTCTCTTGAGTTATTTTTAAAAAGTGTCACATAAAATCATAAGTTTTCCATGCAAAAGTTTTCACGTAAAATCATAAATTTTAAACATCAAATCAAATCTTTCATTTTGAAAATAAATCAAACTTTTCATTTTAGAAACAAATCAAATCTTCCCATTTTGGAAATAAAATCAAATATTCTATTTTTTAAAATAAAATCGAATTTTCCATTTTGGAAATAAAATAAAATCTTTCCTTTTCTTTAAATCAAATATTTCCTATTTCAACATAAAATCATGCCCTTCCCTTTTTTCCACATAAAATCATAGATTTTCTAAAATTCCCTTTTTAAGTGCATGCATAAACCCACTAGGGCCAAACCCTAACCCTAAACCACTTTCTAAAGCTTAGGTTACCTTAACCCTAGTTTGCCCAACCAAGGTTAGGAGGCTTCAAGATTGTAACTTATGGGCCCTTTTTCAAACTCCAGCACCCGCCCAAAAATGATTTCAAAAACTCACAACCTTAAGCTGATCCTAACCCTTTTATGATTAAGGTTTCCTAAGAAAAATGGGACATCAAATGAAATCTACATGGTTCATTTTAAGGTTCCTAAACCCTTAACATTTTTTGAAAACCTTTTCCAAACATCCCACGCTTGAAGTAATCCTAGGCCACCTATGGTTAGGGTTGCCCAACCTAGAGTGAGATATTCAAACAAGGGAAGTTTCTAGCCCCTTTTCTAAAAATGTTTTCAAAACTTATAGCCTCGAAGGAGTTTAGTCCTTACATAACTAACATCTCAAAGGCAATTAAACATCAACATACCTTTCATAAGGTACATAAAAAATAATTTTTAAAAATCTTTTTGAGATAAGTTCATTAGAGCTTTTGCCAATCTCAAGTCTCCTCCAAATGTTTTTTAAAAAAGTTGCATCATGCATCATTTATCTCAAAAGTGAATACAAAAACCCCTTTTCAAAACTATTCAAATTGGATATAAGTGGACAATTAAGAACCAGAGGTTCAAGCGAGTGAACCTAAATGTGAATAGACATGTAGTAACCACAAGGGCGAGGTAAGGTGATGATCATAGAATGTCTTTCCTATATGTAACCAACTCCCGAACCACATATCTCTATTCAAAGAGCAAAACCGGAGTCATTTTCAAAAGGCCTACAAACGTGTTTAAAGGTTGCCAAACAACCCCATTTTCCAAAACACCTCTCAAGAGGACATTTTCAAAAACCTGAGTTCAATCCTCGGATTACACTTAGTTTTGGGCGACCTAACATACCTTTAACCATGTTAGGTGAAAACTCCAAACCTTTTTCAAAAAAGCTTTTAATCAAATCAACTTCCAGTTCAAACCCCATCACACTTGTCCGTTTAGGAGTATGAGTTCGAACAGAGAGTATCGGGTTATGTCCGAGTCAAGACTTAGACTCGGGATGAAAATCGGGGCACGACAGTTGACGACTCCACTAGTGACTACTTAGAGGGTTAGGCCATTTGTCATGTCTCTTCACCCTTCACTCACCTAGAATCTTCGGCTCCCTTATCTAATTTTGTCCATTTTTTCAAAAATTTTCACAATGTTTTCAGAAGATGCCATCACTTGCATCCACGCATGTCATCTTATGCTCTTGTATCCATTATTCATTTGATCTTGCATTGGGTTTTCCATAAATATACTAATTCTCTGCATTTGTTTCTAGGTACTCACCTTCTACTTTTTTGTCTTATATTAACTGCCATGCATGAAACGAATGAACAAGATGGATGAGAGTTGTTGGGCCCTTTTCTCCACTTTTAAAAAATCTCACATACTTTAGTTGCTTGTCATTCATTTGTGCATTATTACCTAGTTACTACCCTTCTAGTTAGAAGGTAGAACAGTATGTTGGTTATGGGCAGATGCTGTGTTAGTTTCTTAGCCTACGGCCACTTGATAGTTCCCCCGCTCGAACCATCAACCAAAGATGAGGTTCACCCTTTCGAGGGTGGACAACGGAGGTTTGAAGGTTCGGGAACCAAGCTTTTTAGAAAACATTAATAACCCCCAACCTCATGCTCTTGTAGCACCCTGTGCATAACTGAACCTTTGCTGAACTTAAGACACGCACGTCGATTTCAAAACCAAGGAAAAAAGGGCGGCAGCTTTACTTTTCTTTATGTTACACCCAATTTAACTACTTGATTCTTATTGTAATACTGCATGCATATTTTCTATTGCTATGCAAATATTCTATGTTGTCGCGCCCAGATTTTTCGCACTCGAGGAATACACACACAAGCGAAAAAAACACTGTACTCTCTCGTTAGAATTCACCCTCCTAGAAGAATGAGTGCGACTATGTTTGAATTGAAAATATATTTGAATAAAGGGCTTTTGGAAAAAGTTTGGAGTCACCACCTAACTTGGTTAACGTGAGTTAGGTCACCTAAAAACTAAGCATAATCCGAAGACTACACTTAGGGTTTTTGAAAAGGATTTTGAAAATACCTCCTCAAGAGAGAGTTTTAAGAAAACAGGTTGTTTGGTAACCTTTGGAAAACATTTAAGCCCATTTTGAAAAATAACTCCATTTTTGGTCTTTGAAATCAGTGATCCTAGGTTCGGAGGTTGGTTACGTATAGGGAAGATGCACTAAGCCATCACCCTACCCCGCCCTTGCAGTAGCTACATGTCTATTTACCCTAAATTCACCTATGAGAGTCTTCAACTAATAACTGCTCAATCCTATCCACTTTGAAAAACAATGCTTAAAAGACATGATGCATGATATGCAAGTGCAAGATAATAAAGTTGAAAAATAGATTTGGAAATAGATTTGAAAGATAGATTTGAAATTTGAAAGTTTTAGAAATTGAAAATAGAGATTTAGAAATAGATTTTTTGGAATTAGAAAAATAGATTATGGAATTGAAAACTTGAAGAAGATTGTAAAATTGGAGATTTGAAAAAGATTGTGGAAATAAAAATTTAAAAAATGTTGTGACCGCACCCATGAGGGTTGCCTACGTATCTTTTTGCAGGAATCAGGTCAGTCGTAGTTCAGACAAGAGTCTGATGGAAGATAGAAGATTAGATTGGAAGAAAGAAATTTTCATTGGAAAAAGGATTTTGATTTGAGCTTAGAATAAGAGATTGGAAATTGGAATTTAGAATTTTGGAATTTGAAAAGATTGGACTTTGACTTTGAAAGGTAGAACTTGGAAGAAAGATTTAGACTAGTTTTGGAAAAAATTGAGGTTTAGGAAACCTAGACTTAGGAAAGAGAAGAGACTTAGGAAATATTTGACTTGGAAGGGTTTTAAGAAAAGATTTGACTTGAATGTTGGACTTGGAAGATTAGGAAACTTGGAATTAGGAAAGACTCAAATTAGGGAAGTTTCAAATTAGGAAAGTTTTAGCTTAGGAAATTTTCAATTTAGGAAAGTTTTAACTTAGGAAAGTTTTGAATCAAGAAAGTTTCATTTTAAAAAAGGTTTTGAAATAGGAATGTTTTGAAATAGGGAAGTTTTAAAAATAAGAAAGTTTTGGGGTTAGAAAGTTTTAGATTTGGAAAGATTTGAAGTTTTAGGGAAGTTTAGAATTTGGAAAGATTTAACTTAAGAAAGTTTTGAATTTGGAAAACTTCGAATTTGGAAATATTCGAAATTTAGAAAGTTTAGGACTTAGAAAGTTTTAGAGTTTTAGAAGATCTTGAGATTAGAAAATGTTTGAGTTTAGGAAACATTGGAAAACCTAGACTTGAAAAGTTAAGATTTGAAAATGGATATAAATAGGAAAGGGTTGAATTAGGAAAGATGTGGAAGTTGAGTTTTAAAATTTAGGAAATATTTTTATGTTCAAGTTTTGGAAACTTAAGATTTAGGAAAGTAGAAGATTAGGAATAATTTGAATTAGGAAATATTTGGATTTTGTTTCTAAGAAGAAGTGTTTTGATTTTGTTTCCAAAAACGGAAGATTGGATCTAGTTTCCTAAACGGGGAGATTGGATTTAGTTTCCTAAAGAGAAGATTTGATTTGACAAGGATTTGGAAGAGGACGTTTTAGAAACCCTAGATTTGAAAGACTATAGTTTTAACGTAGAAAATAAGTTTTGGAAATATGTATAGTTTTGATGTAGAAAACGAGAGGTTTTGGAAACCTAGGTTTTAATGCAAGATTGAAAATCATATTTTTGAGAAGGAAAATTAGGGTTTCCAAATTGTTGGCTCTAAGGCTTAACTTGGACTCTAAGAAAAGGGATTTTTGGAAAGTGAGTTTTAGGGAAGAAGATGTTTAGAAAGAGATCTAGAGAAAGTTTTTAGAAAGTGTGTTTTGAAAAGAATTTTAGGAAGGGAGTTTTTGGAAAGTAAAACTTTTGAGAGAGTTTTGGAAATAAGATTTCGGAAGTAGATTGTAAGAAAGAGTTTTTAGGAAAGAGATTTAGGGAGTGTTTTCTAAGAAGGAAACCTAGGGAATGTTTTTAGAAAGTGAATTTTGAAGAGAGTGTTTTGGAAAGGAGTTGAAAAGGAGTTTTGAAAAATAGATTTTTGGAGAGAGTTTTTAGAAAATAATTTTGGAAAGAAGAGCTTTTAGGAAGCATGTTGAAAAAGAGGGTTTTAGAAAGAGAGACTTTTGAAAAGAGAGTCTTTTGTAAAGTATAAAAATGTCTCACTTTCCTAAAGCGATTCTAACCATAAGAAGGCTAGAACTACTTTAAGAAAGTGGTTTTGAAAACAACAAGGAGTTGAAAATATAGACCATATCAGTCTCACTTTCTTAAAGCAATCCTAGCCATGGAAAGGCTAGAATCACCCTAGGATTATAATTTTGAAAACAAGTTTTTGAAAAAGGATATTTTGATGCAATTTTGAAAACAAGTTTAATGCAAGTTTTGAAAATGAGTTTGAAAACAATTTTCAGAAGAATGCAAGATAATGATATGCACAATGCAAATTGGAGTCGTGAACATACAAGGTTAAGGCTTCACCACATAATCAAGGGGGCCGAACCCACGTGGTTTCCGGTTAGACTAAAAGAAAGCCCCCGACACGATGACCCTCCAATAGTCTAATCCTACACATGGACCAAGAAGCCCTTGTTTCAAGCATGCAAAGAAAGGGGGGGAAGAAGATGGGGGGTTAAAATAGAAGAAAACCCAAGTGGGTTATGAGAGAGAAGAGAGTGGGGGAAGTACATAAACTTAAAGAGAAAGCCTACCTTTTCTTGTTTATTTCACCTTGCCTTGCGAGACTTACTTTCTTGTTTTTTCTTCGGTCTTCCCTTCAGTCTTCGAGAGCTTTGTCTTAGTCTTCGAGAGCTTCGAGTTGCATCAATCCAAGTCTTCAATGGAAGGTTGAAGGCTAACGTTTAAGTGTATAGGGGTGTGTATGAGTGTATAGGACGCTAGGGTTTGTGTATGGTGGCTAGGGTTTGGAAACCTAGAGAAGCTATGGTTTAGGGAGGCTACGAGCTCTGTATATCAAATATTAGGGTTTTTAGACTGAGTTTGCGGACCTCTTTCATGCTGGAATAGGCTCTGGCGCCTGTTGCAGTAGCGCTAGGCCAAATTTTCTCTTGGCACTAATAGGAGTGGCGCTAGGCCGTTTCTTGGGTTAGCACCACTAGCAGTGGCGCCAGCCAATTAGGAAAGTTTTAAGGTCGGTAAGCAACGTATCTTGGGAAGATTTGGGCGCCTGTACTAGTGACTAGCATGCAAAGTTTAGTCTGGCTTCACTTGGAGTGACTCCGGAAAGTCCGGGAAGGATTTATAGGACCGGGAATGGCCCGGAAGGCCGGAAAAGACCATGAATACTTATAATAGTGTCCCAAAGGTATTTGACTTAAAAAATGTGGATAGGATGTGTCGGAGGGGTTGGTTGGGCCATTAGGGGCAAAATAGTCAACCGGGCCGGAAAGCTGCTGAGATGGACTCGGAACGTCTTGGAAGAATATTTGAAATTTGAAAACATTATTTAGAATGTTCTCAAAGGTTACCGGTTTGATACCCAGAGCTGGTATGGTTGGAAAAGGTGACCGGCCTGCTAGGGGCAAAACGATCATTTTGCGACGGGTTCGTCAGAGCTAACTCATAATGATCCGGAAAGATAAAGAGAGGTTGAGAATACTATATGAAGCATTCTCAAGAGGTTGCTAGTTTGATACGCAGAGCCGGTGTGGTTCCCAGGGGCATTCGGATGCCTTGAGGTAAAATTGTCATCTTGATCAAAAAGTCTCGGAATTGACCCGAAACGGACTGGAGGGCACCTAATCATGCTAGATTGCTTTTAAGACGATCTAGAAAGGTGGACTTGTCATTCTGAGGACTTAGGTATGCTCTCGAGAAACGTGCCAAAAAATAGCCTAGGGGCAGTTTGGTCATTTTTTACCAAAGTGGGCTAGCAGGCACCGGTGTTGACCTGGGTTTTGAATGTTTCCGCCACTCTGACGGCGGTCTCGTGGTACAAGGGTTTGTTGGCAATTCCCTATATGGACCTGTTTACTAGTATTTCTACTACTCTAACAGTTGCGATGTTTGCGAGTATTTTCGCTACTCTGACGGTTCGCGATCATTCTCAAGACGGCCTGATCTCGGGAACCTGCTAAAGGGACTTAGCGCCTAAGAATTAACTTTCTCGGAAGGTGTGCCTAAACGGACATTTTTGCATTGGCGGGCTAGCAAGCGCCAAAGGTGGACCGTTCTACCATCTAGGGGACTTGGGGTCTCGTCCCGATCGACAAGTTTAAAGGGACTTACCATTCTAAAAAGATTTTCTTCGAAAAAATGTGCCGGAATGGATAGAATTACCGTCTTAAGGAATCAACTATCTCGAGAGAGAGATTGGAATTTGGAAAGGGCACTTACCGTCTTCGAAAAGACGCGCCTGTTAGAATTGGAAAGGGAACTTACCGTCTTCAGAAAGAAGTGCCTGATTTAGAATTGGAAAGGGGACTTACCGTCTTCGGAAAGACGCGCCTGATTTGAAATTGGACCGAACAATGCCTGTAAAGGCATTTCGGTCATTTTGCCTGTATTTGGGCCTAGGGGGCCCGCGAAGCGATGGATAGACTGGATTAGACTTGGAAAGTTGATTTCGATTGGAATACGTCCATATTGACTTGACTACAAGTCTAGATGGACCGTAGATTGCCGCTCGGTCAAAAATGGGGTACTTACAACTGCCTTTCTTTTTTTATCTTTGCTTGTCAAAAACAGAAAACGATAGAGTAAGTGTCTCGTGTTAACCACGAGGTGGTCAGAGGGACGAACTTTGGGAATTTTCGACAACGGGGGTTCGAAAATGGATATTGGGCCCAAAAGGCCTTCGAAAACGAGGTTGGCAAAAAAGGCTTGGCGCCTCTGCTAGTGGCGCTAGGCTTGGGAACAAAACCAGAAAGTTTTCTGGTTCGAACACTTGTAGTATTTTGGAAGATTTTCGCAAATTAGAGAGACATTGAGAGAAAACCGACTTGGACATTGAAGGGACACCTCTTAGAGACCACGGGTGATAGTCGGAAGGAAACCACGTCACCGGAAAAGTCGCCGGAAGAGAGGATTTCACCGGAGAACTCCAAAAAGTGAGTTTTTAAATTTTTGTTGATTTTGATTTGTAGAATTTCGTTTGAATTGTGTGAATAGTGAAAATTGATATTTTGATATGTTTTGAATATTATAGTGATGTTATTTTTGCATTTGGTGCTTTTTTGATTGAATTTGAGTGATTTTATGTAATTATGTAAAGAGGGTTTTCTGCAGGAATTGGGGGTTTGTTCCTACAAGCTTGGGCATTGGATTTTTTAGTTAAATTTTTGCACAATGTGCCTTAGAAAAATGTGTTTAACAACCGTGTGAAGTTTTGCGATTTTTTTGAAAACTTGGTGAATTTTTTATTTTTTGAAAAATAGGAAAATACTTAGAAAATTAGGAAAATTGAAAAACTTAAGAAATTGATGGAATTTTTGGAGTTTAGAATTTGGAAAAATTAGGGAATTTTTAGAAAACATTTGAAATGACTTTGAGGAATTTTAGGACATTTTTGAAAACCATTGATTCATTGGAAAAATAAAACAGATGTTTTGAAAATTTCAAAAAATTAAAAAGTGTGTAGGGGGTGTTGATGTTATGTGATTGTGACGTTGTGAATTGCACGATCTGTGTTTTGTATTGATGTCATGGGTGTTGTAGGGACCGTTTTTAAACAAAACTCTGTCGAAATTTTTAAAAATTAGGAAAAGAGTTGGAAAAGGTTTAGAAATAAAATCTTTTTGAAGGAAAAAGACAAAACCCTTGAGATTTGATCTCAAGTTGAAAAATCAAAAGGTGTAGGAAATTTATTTTAACTTATCATTTGAAATATTTTTATTATTTATTTATTTTTTATTGTTTGTTGTTAGTATTTATGTACTTTATTATGTTATTATTTATCTGCATGTACCGTGTATTAACACCTCTTACCTTAGCTTACCTTTTTAGGATGGCGGATGCGGATGATGATGGTTTCGAGAGGAGGCGCTCCCGAAAGGCAGCCCGGACAGATTCTTGTTGGCAGCTCTAGTCGCTCCAAGGGTAGTCACAAATCAACTAATAGGGCATTCTCTAGCCAGGATGGAAGGGGGAGTAGGCCTCTAGTTGACCCCTTCCCTTCAGTTAAGCCGACATTTGAAGAGGAAACGGATGCCGAGGTTTCCCACTTTTGACCGTTAGAATGGCCGACTTTATGTTGAGTTAACTACGGGTTGGGTATGATGGGTATCCTCCAAATGAGAGAGACATTTTTTGCTGGTCCTTTGGTTGCATGGCTTCTCTCCTATTGGTGCAGCTTGTTTTCGGCCACGATTCCCGTTTGGCCACCTGACCTGTCTCTCTTCTGTTTTGGGGAATGTGAGCTTGCCCCTACTCCCCATGAGTATGGCTTCCTCATAGGTCTTCGGGATGGTTCAGCTAATATTATGAGACCTACTTTTCCTGATGGTTGCATCGTGATTGTCTCTTCTTAGCTTGGGCTCCGTTGTGGGGCCTTTTCTTCTGATCTACTGCCCCAGTTTTCTTATGTCCCAATGAAGTTCTTGTTTCTCTCATTTTGAGTTTGCGATGGATAGGGGATTGGCATACTTCTCAAGATTGGTCAGTCTCTCACATGGTGGCCCTAGCTTTGCTCTTCTTAAGATTCTGGGTGTTTCTCCCCGAGGGAATGACGTGGTTGGCTGCTGATTTCGTGTACTGCTTGCCAGGATTCATGAGAGGCACTCATATGCTCCTATAGTTGTGGAGGAGACCTTCGTGAGTCTTACTAGACTCCATTAGGGGGCCAATGCACATTTTCGGAGATGTTCTTCACTATTTTAGCTTCGGGTGATCAGACACCTATTTGTTACTTATCTTTTTCAGCATACATGGTATCCTGAGTCGGAGGTCATTTGATTGGGGAGGTCGAGGGTGGGTCATTGCCCCATCCTCTGTTTCTTGTCGGTCATGAAAATCTGAGCTTTCTGATGCGTGTGCCGATGCTGGACATGTTTGAGGGGTGGCTTTAGCTCCTTTTTGTATTTTACCTCGTTCCCTGTTTCCTGTTTAAGAAATGGAGGAAGACATAGAGTTAGTTTTTTTCTTTTTTTCTTCTTTCTTTCCTTTATAAAAAATAGTTTATTTATGCCAACTCTAAAAATGCACAGGTAAATGGGTGAATACATGTTATACATTTATTTTTATTGGTTTTTTTTTTTTGTGAATGCATATGGAGTTAGATGTATGACCTATTTGGCATGTCCTACTTTTTTATTTATTTTTTTTATTATATTTTTTTTTATAAATGCATAGGTTCATACAGGAATGGAATTTAATGCACGTTATATTTTTTTTGGATGAATATACCTACAGGAATGGAATTGAATACATGTCCCGCTTTTTGATGAATGCATGAATAGATACAAACTACACATAAATTTAAAGGGATGTATAGGTTATATATGTTACGAATGCATTAGTACTATAGGATATTTACAAAGAATGTCCTGGGATTGCCCCAAGGCTCATACTCTTGGGATTCTGTTTCCCTTCCAGGATTCTACCCCATTCGGTTTTGTCCCATGCTCATTGAGTTGTGATAGCATATGCACCATTCTTCAGGGATCTTGGCCTTTTAGGTTTGCTATCCTATCCTTATTTTCTGTAGGGTTGCTGTTTGGGGTTTTTTTTACCTCACTTGGTTTTTTTTTTCTTTTTTTTTTCTCTCAGATTTCCAAAATGCCACCATGGCTAGAGCGACAACTTGCATGCCCTTTGCAAAGCGATAAACAGCCAAGCCCTCAATCCGAGAAAACTTCTTTTAAGATCGTAATGTAGGCTGGGTTTAGGGGTTGTAAGAAACAAAAAGGATATTTAGGCTCAAAGATCTTCTTTTAGTGGGTTGTTTAAACCAAAACCATCTGAGCACACTTTGGAGCATGAGATTGCCCCTGCTTTTCTCCTCAGTTCTCCTTTCTCATCCTACTTGTCTTGGTATTGTTCAGGCTTGTTTGAACTAAGTAATTTTCTTTGATCACAGAGGATTTTAATTTGGATCGTAACGTAGACTAGGTTAAGGGGTTTATAAATGCAAAGGATACGCATGCTCAAATTTGATGTTATTTTCAGTAGGGCTTAGATCCGCACCATCCTTGGTTTGTCGTCTAGTAGAGTTTGGTCCTCTAATTTTCCCCTTGAGCTTCGATAACATGTCTGGCTCATCTAGATCAAGCAATCCTTTTTTTAATCGGAAAGGACTTTAGTAGGGTTGTAATGTAGGCCATGGTTTTGAGGTTTTTATAAGAAAGGGTAAAGGCTCAAACCTATTATTTCTACTTGGTGGCTTTGTTACCTAGGATCACCTTTGAATTTCCTCTTTTACAAAAAGGAGTTGAACTTTCTTGTAACTTTTGACCTTCTAAGTCGGACGCTTACCCCCCCCCCCCTTTTTTTTCTTCCGGCTTTATATGCTTTTCAAAGATAGTACAACATGATTTTTTTCCAATCTTTCCTCTGATATGCTTCTTTTTTCCTTTCCTTCCTTATTGCTTTTGATGAGATGAACATTTCTACAATTTCTTTCTTACAGATCCTTTACTTTCAATTTAACCTATTGTGGGCGGTGATCCCTAGGTTGGTGTTTTTTTCGAAAGAAAAAAGGTAACGGGCTCAACAGGTTTGACAAGGGTTGCTTTTAACTGTATGGGAAATGAAATGAGGGTCTCTCTTTATTTTGAACAAGAATGCTTGGTCCATAGAGCCTTCACGTTACTTCAGCTTGATGGTCGATGACATTCTCTGCCACATCTTTTGCTACTTGTTTGCCCCAGTGTGGGGGGATGGTTTTTTGGATCGGGTTGCCAAAAAATCTTTTGCTTTTTGCGAGACACTAGTGGGTTAAGCAATGGGTATATTTTTGTGTATAGTAATAGAATTGAGGGCCTCTAATCATTTCAAATTGAGTTGCTTAGTCCATAAAGCCATTGTACAAAATTTAGACAATATTCCTAGGGATGATGTGTTTCGGCCAGTGAACCCCTACATATTCTATCGAATCAACTACTCTGTGCTTACCCCCAGTGTGGGGGATGGTTACTGGTTTGGAGACATCTGAATAAAAATAGTTATGGCTCTAGTGGGCTGAGCAAGGGGTAGTGTTTATTTAGGATAAATAGAACAATGGCTTTTCATCCTTTTGAGGATTCGGCTACCCATCAACTAGCCAGGATATCATGCAAGTGTCGCCTCTTCAGTAAAATTCGCACTTCTTTGTTGAGATTGCCTTTCTCCTATCTCTCACTCTCTCTCTCTCAATCTCTCAAAGGTTTTAACCCCCTTTGAGTGGGTTGCCCGTGCTATCCCATTCTTTAAGTCGAGCCATTACTAAATGGGAAAGAATCCTTAAACGCGAAAATCATCCACAAGGGTATGAGATAAAGGGGATAAACTGGGAACTACTTATTTTCATTTAACAACATGATTACATGGCATGCAATGTTTATTATGCGAGAAATAGAAAGATAAAAGGAAAATAGACGAATTTTGTGAAAATCTCCCTTTTCTTGTGGATCTCTTGGTGAGAACCCCTGACAGGTTTTGGAACTATCAGCTTCTTTGACATTTCATTCTTCGGGTGTATCACCAAATGACAGAGGGCAGATTGACAGATCTCTTGCGGTGTTTGGCATACATTCAGAAGTTAGGAGATTCTTTTGTAGTAATGCACGTGTCTGACAGAACTTTGCAAATGATGAAGCCTTTTTCTGCATGGTCGGTAATTGTCACGGCATGGTAGGGAGGTAACGTCTTGCAGATGGATGGTTAGTTCTTCTTGCTCCTTAATGTAGGTTCGACCTCTTCTAACAACCAGGCTTATCCTCCCATGAGTTTGAATCTAGTGAGGTGTTAGAGGGATTCTATGAATTCAGTCGTGCTCTCTAACCTACAAAAAGAAAAAGAACAATAGAATGCAGTCAGCATGTAGAGTTGAAGGTTCTATGCGATGCATGTCCTATGAAGGTCCCTTCTTTGAGGGAATCTAGGCCTGATGATAAGTCCATTTCGGAGGTGGGGTTTTGCCCCTATTATGCAATACAATACCTCTTCGACGTGGGCCGGTTGATGTTTCCTTATTGGGGCAATCCCACCTCCATGAACTAAGAGAGATTTGGGCCTCTCTCGAGATATAGTTCTATGCATGCCATGAATCCTTAGGGTTTAAGAACTCGTAGGAATTTTGGTAGGTTCGATTAACATGAGATTGGATTGCTCCTTTCTCTCTACGGTTGATTAGATGCATGAGAATGAAATGACTTGAGTTTCTTGGAACTCTTGTCTCTGAATAGATATAGATGCATGAACATAATAAAAGTGAACATGTGAGCAGTATGATAACAATAAATGAATGGTTTAGAAAAACCCCCTTCTTGTCTTGCTTCTGCCTTCAGTTCTCTTAGTACTTGGAGATGAGGAGGGGGAGGATAGAAGACAAGAAACAAAAGAGAAGTCAGTGCCTTGATTTGAAAATTTTTATGCAATACATGTCCTAGGGGTGCCCCTACTTGAGAGGGAGACTAAACATGATGTATTGGCTCACTTTTGGAGATAGGGGGTTTGACCCTGTATGTAGGTACCTTACCGTCAAGTGAGAACCTTCATCGATTCATACAATCATTCTTCAATTCATTCATAAAAATAAAGAAGTACATTGAACTTTGGGTTTAAGATACAAGAGAATTGAAATACATTTAAACAGGGGGAGAGGGAACATGTTTCTTTGGGGGTTCCACCTATCTAATTTTACAAAGGAAAAACCTAAACTACTCTTGAGTCTTTGGATTCGCTTTCATTGGATTTGATGTTGAGGAGGTCGTTGGGAGACCTTGTTGATTGGTTGCCCATTGTCTTCTTGACAATCCTATCTCTGTGAGCATAGAGGGATTGGGGCCCCTCTTATGAAATGAATTGATATGCATGACATGAGTCCTTAGGGTTACATAGGAACCCCTTAAGGTTTAGGTAGGTTTAATGCAAGGGAGAGTGAAATAGGTGTCACTCTCTTTGGGTTGATCATATATATGAGAATGTAGTGACTTGAGTTACTTGGAACTCTCGTCTTGCAATGGGATACGGGATGTATGAAAATGGATGCATAGAGTATAAGGGAAGAGAGTACAATAGCAAGGTAACCATGCATGCATGAGCAGTTAGACAGTCATTATAACAGTAAGAATACATTCATTATAACAACAGGAATAAGCAGGTATAAATGAAAGTAAGAGCAGTCGCCCTTTCCTCCATGATTTTGGAAAACAGTGCGCGTGTCTTAAATCCGGTAGAGGTTCGGCTATGCATAATGTCTATATGAGTATGAGGTTGAGGGTTGACTAATACGTCCTAAAAAGACTCGGTCCCCGGATCTTCAAACCTAGGCCCATTCCCCGAGATGGTGCCATGATCGGTTGGTGATCTGAGCAGGGGAACCATCAAGAGGGCGTAGGTGAAGAAACTAACACAACATCTTGCCCACAGCCAACATACCGTTCCCCATTTCTAACTAGAAAGGACATATCAGGGTAAAATGCAAGTATGCAGTATGCAGGTGCACATACAGTGTGCGTGTGATTTTTAAAAGCGGAGGAAAGAGCCCAACAACTCCCATTCATCCTGTTCATCACATTAATACATGGCAATTAATAAAATTTAAACAAAATGTGTACCTACAAAATAAAGATGCAAGAGTTAGTATGTAGATGACAAACTTAATACAAGATAATACGAATAAATGCATGTTTTTTTTAAAAATAATTTTGAAAATTTCAAGTGATTTGGATTGAATAGGTTAATTGAAGACTCTACATAAGGGAAAAGTAAAAGACATGACTACGGCCTAACCCTCTAAGTGTCCCCAGCGGAGTCGCCAGCTGTCGCGCCCAGATTTTTCGCACTCGAGGAATACACACACAAGCGCGAAAAATACTGTACTCTCTCGTTAGAACTGACCCCTTAGAAGAATGAGTGCAACTATGTTTGAATTGAAAATAGATTTGAATAAAGGGCTTTTGAAAAAAGTTTGGAGTCGCCACCTAACTTGATTAAGGTGAGTTAGGTCACCTAAAAACTAAGCATAATCCGAAGACTACACTTAGGGTTTTTGAAAATACCTCCTCAAGAGAGGGTTTTAAGAAAATAGGTTATTTGGTAACCTTTAGAAAACATTTAAGCCCATTTTGAAAAATAACTCCGTTTTTGGTCTTTGAAATCAGTGATCCTAGGTTCGGAGGTTGGTTACGTGTAAGGAAGACAAAATAAGCCATCACCCTACCCTGCCCTTGCGGTAGTTACATGTCTATTTACTCTAAATTCACCTATGAGAGTCTTCAACTAACAACTGCTCAATCCTATCCACTTTGAAAAACAATGCTTAAAAGACATGATGCATGATATGCAAGTGCAAGATAATAAAGTTGAAAAATAGATTTGGAAATAGATTTGAAAATATAGATTTGAAATTTGAAAGTTTTAGAAATTGAAAATAAAGATTTAGAAATAGATTTTTTGGAATTAGAAAAATCGATTATGGAATTGAAAACTTGAAGAAGATTATAGAATTGGAGACTTGAAAAAGATTGTGAAAATAAAATTTTGAAAAATGTTGTAACCGCATCCATGAGGGTTGCCTACGTATCCTTTTAGAAGAATCATGTCAGTCATAGTTCGAACAAGACTCCGATGGAGGATAGAAGGTTGGATTGGAAGAAAGAAATTTTGATTGGAAAAAGGATTTTGATTTGAGCTTAGAATAAGAGATTAGAAATTGGACTTTAGAATTTTGGAATTTGAAAAGATTGGACTTTGGCTTGGAAAGGTAGAACTTGGAAGAAAGATTTAGACTTGTTTTGGAAAGATTGAGGTTTAGGAAACCTAGACTTAGGAAAGAGAAGAGACTTAGGAAAAATTTAACTTAGAAGGGTTTTAAGAAAAGATTTGACTCGAATGATGGACTTGGAAGATTAGGAAACTTGGAATTAGGAAAGACTCGAATTAGGGAAGTTTCAAATTAGGAAAGTGTCATTTTAGGAAAGTTTCAATTTATGAAAGTTTTAGCTTAGGAAAGTTTCAATTTAGGAAAGTTTTAACTTAGGAAAGTTTTGAATCAAGAAAGTTTCATTTTAAAAAAGGTTTTGAAATAGGAAAGTTTTGAAATAGGGAAGTTTTGAAAATAAGAAAGTTTTGAATTTAGAAAGTTTTAGAGTTGGAAAGATTTGAAGTTTTAGGAAAGTTTAGAATTTGGAAAGATTTAACTTAAGAAAGTTTTGAATTTGGAAAACTTCAAATTTGGAAAGATTTGAAATTTAGAAAGTTTAGGATTTTGAAAGTTTTATAGTTTTAGAAGATCTTGAGATTAGGAAAGGTTTGAGTTTAGGAAACATTGGAAAACCTAGATTTGGAAAGTTAAGATTTGAAAATGGATATAAATAGGAAAGGGTTGAATTAGGAAAGATGTGGAAGTTGAGTTTTAAAATTTAGGAAATATTTTTATGTTCAAGTTTTGGAAACTTAAGATTTAGGAAAGTAGAAGATTAGGAAGGATTTAAATTAGGAAATATTTGGATTTTGTTTATAAGAAGAAGTGTTTTGATTTTGTTTCCAAAAACGGATGATTGGATCTAGTTTCCTAAATGGGGAGATTGGATTTGGTTTCCTAAAGAGAAGATTTGATTTGACAAAGATTTGGAAGAGGAAGTTTTAGAAACCCTAGATTTGGAATACTATAGTTTTGATGTAGAAAATAAGTTTTGGAAATATGTATAGTTTTGATGTAGAAAACAAGAGGTTTTGGAAACCTAGGTTTTAAGGCAAGATTGAAAATCATATTTTTGGGAAGAAAAATTAGGGTTTCCTAATTGTTGGCTCTAAGGCTTAACTTGGACTCTAAGAAAAGGGATTTTTGAAAAGTAAGTTTTAGGGAGGAAGATTTTTAGAAAGAGATCTAGAGAAAGAGTTTTTAGAAAGTGTGTTTTGAAAAGAATTTTAGGAAGGGAGCTTTTAGAAAGTAAAACTTTTGAGAGAGTTTTGGAAACAAGATTTTGGAAGGAGATTGTTCGAAAGAGTTTTTACGAAAGAGATTTAGGGAGTGTTTTCTAAGAAGGAAACCTAGGGAATGCTTTTAGAAAGTGGATTTTGAAGAGAGTGTTTTGGAAAGGAGTTTTGAAAAATAGATTTTTGGAAAGAGTTTTTAGAAAATAATTTGGAAAGAAAAGCTTTTAGAAAGCATGTTGAAAAAGAGGGTTTTAGAAAGAGAGACTTTTGAAAAGAGAGTCTTTTGGAAAGTATAAAAACGTCTCACTTTCCTAAAGCGATTCTAACCATAAGAAGGTTAGAACCACTTTAAGAAAGTGGTTTTGAAAACAACAAGGAGTTGAAAATATAGACCATATCGGTCACTTTAAATGTAACACTTTCCTAAAGCAAATCCTAGCTATGGAAATGCTAGAATCACCCTAGGATTGTAATTTTGAAAACAAGTTTTTGAAAAAGGAGATTTTGATGCAATTTTGAAAACAAGTTTATTGCAAGTTTTGAAAACGAGTTTGAAAACGATTTTTGGAAGAATGCAAGATAATGATATGCACAATGCAAATTGGGGTCGTGAACATACAATTTTAAGGCTTCACCACATAATCAAGGGGGCTGAACTCACGTGGTCTCTGGTTAGACTAAAAGAAAGCCCCCGACACAGTGACCCTCCAATAGTCTAATTCTACACATTGACCGGGAATCTCCTTGTTTTAAGCATGCAAAGAAAGGGGGGTAAGAAGATGGGGGGTTAAAATAGAAGAAAACCCAAGTGGGTTAGTTGAGAGAAGAGAGAGGGGGAAGTGTAGAAACTTAAAGAGAAAGCCTACCTTGTTTTGTTTATTTCACTTTGCCTTGCGCGCCTTACTTTCTTGCTTTTTCTTCGGTCTTCGCTTCAGTCTTTGAGAGCTTTGTCTTGATCTTCAAGAGCTTTGAGTTGCAGTAATCTAAATCTTCAATGGAGGGTTGGAGGCTAGTGTATAACTGTATAGGGGTGTGTATGAGTGTATAGGAGTCTAGGGTTTGTGTATGGTGGCTAGGGTTTGGAAAACCTAGAGAAGTTTGGGTTTAGGGAGGCTACGAGCTCTGTATATCGAATATTAGGATTTTTAGACTGAGTTTGCGGACCTCTTTCACACTGGAAGAGACTCTGTATTTATAGAGATGGGATAGACCTGGCGCCTGTTGCAGTAGTGCCAGGCCAAATTTCCTCTTGGCGCCACTAGGAGTGGTGCTAGGCCATTTCTTGGCTTAGCGCCACTGCTAGTGGCGCCGGCCAATTAGGAAATTTTAAGGTCGGCAAGCAACGTATCTTGGGAAGATTTGGGCGCTTATAATAGTGACTACCATGCAATATTTAGCCTGGCTTCACTTTGAGTGACTTCGAAAAGTCTGGGAAGGATTTCAAGGACCGGGAATGGCCCAAAAGGCCAAAAAAGGACAGGAATACTTATAACAATGTCCCGGAGGTATTTGACTTGTAAAATGAGGATAGGATGTGTCGGAGGGGTTGATCAGGCTATTAGGGGCAAAATGGTCAACTAGGTCGGAAAGCGGCCGAGATAGACTCAGAACATTATGGAAGAAGATTTGAGATTTGGAAACATTATTCAGAATGTTCCCAAAGGTTATCGGTTTGATACCCAGAGCCAATATGGTTGGAAAAGGTGACCGGCCCACTAGGGGCAAAATGGTCATTTTCTGCTGGGTTCGCCGTAGCTGTGTCAGAATGATCCGAAAAGATAAAGAGAGGTTGAGAATACTATAGGAATCATTCTCGGGAGGTTACCGATTTGATACCTAGAGCCGCTGTGGTTCTCGGGGGCATTTGGATGCCTATGGGCAAAATAGTCATCTTGATCGAAAAGTCTCGGAATTGACTTGAAACGGGCTCGAGGGCACCTAATCATGCCGGATTGCTTTTAAGAAAATCTAGAAAGGTGGGCTTGTCATTCTGAGGACTTAGGTGTGCTCTCGAGAAATGTGCTGGAAAAGGACCTAAGGGTAGTTTGGTTATTTTTCACCAGAGTGGGCTAGCAGGCACCGGTGTTGACTTGGATTTTGAGTGTTTCGGCCACTCTGACAGCGGTCTCATGATACAGGGGTTTGTTGGCAATTCCCTATATCGACCTATTTACGAGTATTTCTGCTACTCTAACGATTGCGATATTTGTGAGTATTTCCGCTACTCTGACGGTTCACGATCATTCCTGAGACTACCTGATTCGGAAAGCTGCTAAAGGGACTTAGCGCATGAGAATTAACTTTCTCGAAAGGCATGCCTAAACGGACATTTCTGTATTGGCGGGCTAGCAAGTGCCAAAGGTGGACCGTTCCACCATCTAAGGGACTTGGGGTCTCGTCCCGGTCAACAGGTTTAAAAGGACTTACCGTTTTGAAGAGATTTTCTTCGTAAAAATATGCCGGATTGAATAGAATTACCATCTCAAGGAATTAACTGTCTTGAGAGAGGGATTGGAATTTGAAAAGGGGACTTACTGTCTTCGGAAAGACGTGCCTGACTTAGATTTGGAAAGGGGACTTACTGTATTCGGAAAGACGCGCCTGTTGGAATTGGAAAGGAGACTTACCATCTTCGGAAAGACGTGCCTGATTTGGAATTGGAAAGGGGACTTACCATCTTTGGAAAGATGCGCCTGATTTGAAATTGGACCGAACAAGGCTCCTGAAGGCATTTCGGTCATTAGCCTCTATTTGGGCTTGGGGGTCCCGCGAAGCGATGGATAGACTGGACTAGACTTGGAAAGTTGATTTCGATTGGAATACGTCTATATTGACTTGACTACAAGTCTAGACGGACTGTAGACTATCGAGCGGTTAAAAATGGGGTGCTTACATATGTTCATGCATTCACTGCTATTATGCTATTCACGCATCCATACTCATCTCAAGACTATTCCATCCTTCATGACTAGCTACTGTATGTATATGCAGTCTCCGGCAGCCACCAATAGCCACCACAACTATAGGAAAGTAAGAGTTCATCTGCCACCGAATGCCCATGTTGCTGAGGGTTTAATGTCGCATAGTTATGCGGTCCACCATCTCAGTCTCGCAACCAAACCAAATTAGCCCCAACGTAGAGCAGTAGGTAGGCTTAGATGACGGGTCCATCAACTATCATCCACATGAAAATAAGTTTTGGAAACATAGGCATCGATTGTTTTTTTCCCTTGAAAAAAAAAAATTATAAGCAACAGGTGGCAACAATTCTTTTGCATACAACAAATGTAGGAAGAATCTTGCATCCTTTGGTTGGATGAAAGTCATTGAGGATTTGGGCTCTCCTCCATAACTTAACATCCATAATTCTTAAGATTCCTTATGATCAAAATAATTTAACGAATATATAATTTGTTCCAAGCACTAAATGAATTAAAAGAAAAATATAGAGCCATAATTAATATTTTCAACAAATCTTATCTCAATCCTACCAAATCTATCCCTTGCTTTTCATGGGAGAAAACCTCTCCCAACTACAATGATCCTCTCCCATCTACAATGACCCTCTCTCCATTCTCTCTTTTCTATTACTCGGGCTTAAAGAATGATTGAAAGAAATGCATAGGGAACATTTGATTGGTGTCTGAATTATCATTTTCACCCTCTCTTCGAAACCAAAAAAGAATTAAAGAAAAAAAAAGAAAAGGACAGAGGGTCTTTGTAGGTTAGAGGCGTTTTCTCCCGTGGAGAACTGGTGAAAGTTTTGGTATAATTGAGATAAAGAGTATTTTCAAGATTTAATTTATGGTTGTTTTAATATATTTTAAATGAGTTAGTGTTCTAAAACAAATTAAGAAAACCATTTGGTTACTTTTATTTAAACGTGGCACTATTAGATAAGCAGTCTGGAGAATTATGAAAGCTAAGGTTTGGAGGGGAACTGAACCCGTCATTAAGTTCTGTTGCACCCAGATTTTTTGCACTCAAGGAATACTCACACAAGCTGGAAAAATGCTGTACTCTCTCGTTAGAACTCACCCTCCTAGAAGAATGAGTGCGACTAGGTTTGAATTGAAAATTTGATTTGAATAAAGGACTTTTGAAAAAGATTCGGAGTCGCCACCTAACTTGATTAAGGTGAGTTAGGTCACCTAAAAACTAAGAATAATCCGAAGACTACACTTAGGATTTTTAAAAAAAGTTTTGAAAATATCTCCTCAAGAGAGGGTTTTTAAGAAAACAGGTTGTTTGGCAACCTTTGGAAAACATTTAGCCCTTTTTGAAAAATAATTCCTTTTTGGTCTTTGAAAACAGTGATCCTAGGTTCGGAGGTTGGTTACGTGTAGGGAAGACGCACTAAGCCATCACCCTAGCCCGCCCTTTCGGTACCTACATGTCAATCTATCCTAGATTCACCTACGAGAGTCTTCAACTAACTATTGTTCAATCCTATTCACTTTGAAAAACAATGCTTGAAAAGAACCTAACATGATGCATAATATGCAAGTCCAAGATAAGAGAAGTTGGAAAATAGATTTGGAAAGAAATTTAAAAAGAAGAATTGATTTGATATGAAAGAGATTTGAAATTGGATAGATTTGAAAAGTTTTGAAAATTAAAAGTAGAGATTTGAAAATAGAAATTGGAAATTGGAAATTTGAAAATAGATTGGAGATTTGGAAAGATTTTGGAATTTGAAATTTGGAAAATATGGAGGAATTTGAAATTTGAAAGAAGTTGTGACCGCACCTATGAAGGTTGCCTACGTATCCCTTTGGGGGAATCAGGTTAGTCGTAGTTCGGACAAGAGTCCGATTGAAAATAGATTGATTTGAAAGAAAGAGATTGAATTGGAAATTGGATTAGAAGATTGAGAGATTGAACTTAGAATAAAAGATTGGAAATTGGAATTTAGAATTTTTGGAATTGAAGAGATTGGATTTTGATTTGAGAAGATGGAACTTGGAAGAAAGATTTAGACTTGTTTTGGAAAGATGGAGGTTTAGGAAACCTAGACTTAGGAAATAAAGGACCTGACATTAAGAAAGATTGGACTCAAATGTTGGACTTGGAAGATTGGAGAAAGATTGGATTTAGGAAATATTCAAATTAGGAAAGGTCCGATTTAGGAAAGTTTCATTTCTGGAAAGTTTTGAAATTGGAAAGTTTTGAATTAGGAAAGTTCGGTTTTAAGAAAGGTTTTGAAATGAGGAAGTTTTGAAAGTTGCAAAGTTTAGAATTTGGAATGTTTTGAAATAGGGAAGTTTTGAATTTGGAAAGTTTTGAAAACAAGGAAGTTTTGAAAATAAGAAAGTTTTGAGTTTAGAAAGTTTTGGATTTGAAAAGATTTGAAATTTAGAAAGTTTAAGATTTAGAAAATTTTAAAGTTTGAGGTTTAGAAAATCTTGAGATTAGGAAAGGTTTGAGTTTAGGAAAGGTTTGAAAACTTAGATATGAAAAGTTAAGATTTGAAAAGAGGGTTGAATTAGGAAAGGGTTGAATTAGGAAAGATTTGAAAGTTGAGTTTTAAAATTTAGGAAAGATTTTTATGTTCTAGTTTTGGAAACTTAAGATTTAGGAAAGTGAAAGATTAGGAAGGAGTTGAATTAAGAAAGAGTTGGATTTTGAAATTTAGGGAAAGATTTATGTCGCGCCCAAATTTTTCGCACTCGAGGAATACTCACACAAGAAGGAAAAATGTTGTACTCTCTCGTTAGAACTCACCCTCCTAGAAGAATGAGTGCGACTAGGTTTGAATTGAAAAATTGGTTTGAAATAAGGGCTTTTGAAAAAGATTTGGAGTCGCCACCTAACTTGATTGAGGTGAGTTAAGTCACCTAAAAACTAAGAATAATCCGAAGACTACACTTACAGTTTTGGAAAACGATTTTGAAAATATCTCCTCAAGAGAGGGTTTTTTAGGAAAACAGGTTGTTTGGCAACCTTTTGGAAAATATTTAAGCCCATTTTTGAAAATAACTCTATTTTGGTCGTTGAAATTAGTGATTCTAGGTTCAGAGGTTGGTTACGTGTAGGGAAGACGCACTAAGCTATCACCCTACCCTGCCCTTTCGGTACCTACATGTCAATCTACCCTAGATTCACCTATGAGAGTCTTCGACTAACTATAGTTCAATCCTATTCACTTTGGAAAAAATAATGTTTGAAAACTAACATGATGCATGATATGCAAGTGCAATAGAAGAGAATTGAAAAATAGATTTAGAAAGAGATTGATCTGATTTGAAAATAGATTTGAAAAGATGGAATTGAAATTGGAAAGTTTGAAAATAGAGATTTTGAAATTGGAATTTTGAAAATAAGTTGGAATTTGAGATTTGGAAAGATTTTGGAAACCGCACCCATGAGGGTGGAATTGAAAGTTTGAAAAGTGTTGTGACCGCACCTATGAAGGTAGCCTACGTATCCCTTTGGGGGAATCAGGTCAGTCATAGCTCGGACAAGAGTCCGATTGAAAATAGAAGAGTTGATTGGAAGAAGGAGATTTGAATTGGAAATTGAATTTGATTTGAAATTAGAAGAGGAGATTGGAAATTGAAATTGAGAAGATTAGACTTGCTTTGGAAAGATTCATTTTGGAAAGATTTGGTTTTAGGAAAAATTGAGGTTTAGGAAACCTAGACTTAGGAAAGGTAGGAGACCTAGGAAAGACTTGAGATTAAGAAAGATTGGATTGGAATGTTGGACTTGGAAGATTTGGAAAGATTGGATTTTAGGAAATGTTCGAATTAGGAAAGGCCCGTTTTAGAAAAGCATCATTTTTGGAAAGTTTTGAAGTTAGAAAGCTTCGAGTTTAGAAAGTTTTCAAAAAAGGAAAGGTTATAAGATTAGGAAAGTTCCCAAATTAGGAAAGTTTTGAGAATCGGAAAGTTTTGTTTCAAGAAAGGTTTTGAAATAGGAAAGTGTTGAATTTAGAAATGTTTTAAATTAAGAAAGTTTAGTTTAAGAAAGGCTTAGAATTTAGAAAGTTTTGAGTTTAGGAAAGTTTTAGATTTGAAAAGATTTGAAGTTTAAGAAAGTTTAGAATTTAGAAAGTTTTTAGGTTTAGAAAGTCTTAACTTAAGAAAGTCTTGAATTAAGAAAGTTTTGAATTTAGAAAGATTTGACATTTAGAAAGTTTTAGGATTTTAGAAAATCTTGAAATTAGGAAAAGTTTGAGTTTAAGAAAAGTTTGAAAACTTGAATTTGAAAAGTTAAGATTTGGAAAGAAAGTAGAATTAGGAAAGGGTTGAATTAGGAAAGATTTTTATGTTCAAGTTTTTGGAAACTTAAGGTTTAGGAAAGTGGAAGTTTAGGAAGGAGTTGAATTAGGAAAAAGTTGGATTAGGAAAGGATTGGATTTTGTTTTGAAAAGAGAAGATTTGATTTTGTTTCAAAAAACGGAGGATTGGATCTAGTTTCCTAAACGGGGAGATAGGATTTGGCAAGGATTTGGAAAAGGAGGTTCTAGAAACCCTAGATTTGAAAGTGTGAAATTTTAACGTAGAAAAGAGGTTTTGGAAACATGTATATTTTGGATGTGAAAACAAGAGGTTTTGGAAACCTAGGTTTGGGGCAAAGTTTGAAAACCATGTTTTTGGGAAAAAGATTAGGGTTTCCTAATTGTGAGTTCTAGGGCTTGACTTGGGCTTCTAAGGAAAGAGTTTTTGGAAAGTGCGTTTTTAGAAATGAAGATTTTGGAAGAAAATCCTAGAGAGGAGTTTCTAGAAAGAAGATTTTGAAGAGAGAGAGTTTTTGGAAACAAAGATTTTTAGAAGGGAATCTAAGAGAGGAGTTCTTGGAAAGTGTGTTTGAAGATAGATTTTGGAAGGAAATCCTAAAAAGGAGTTTCTAGAGGAAAGATTTTGGAAAGAAAGTTTTTGGAAAGATTTTTGGAGAGAGTTTTCCTAGGAAGATTTTTGGTAGAAGATTGTTGAAGAGAGTTTTTGGAAAGATTTTTGAGGGACGTTTTTAGAAAGTGGATTTTAAGGAGAAGATTTTGGAAAAAAGTTGAAAAAGGGAGTTTTGAAAAATAGATTTTGGAAGGGAGTTTTTGAAAAAAATTTTGGAGAGGAGAGTTTTGGGAAAGTATGTTGAAAAAGAGATTTTTAGGAGGAAGGATTTGGAAAGAGAATTTTTAGAAGGTGTAAAAACATCTCACTTTCCTAAAGCAATTCTAACCATAGGAAGGCTAGAACCACTTTAGGAAAGCGGTTTTGAAAACAACAAGATTTGAAAATATGGACCGTATTGGTCACTTTTAATGTAACACTTTCCTAAAGCAACCCTAGCCATGGAAAAGCTAGAATCACCCTAGGATTGTGGTTTTGAAAACAAGTTTTCGAAAAAGAGATTTTGATGCAATTTTGAAAACAAGTTTGAAAACGGTTTTGAAAACGAGTTTGAAAACGAATTTTGGAAGACGCAAGACTATGATATGCACAATGCAATTTGGGGTCGTGAACATACAAGGTTAAGGTTTCACCACATAATCAAGGGGGCCGGACCCACGTGGTCTTTGGTTAGACTAGAAGAAAGCCCCCGACACGGTGACTCTCTAATAGCTCAATCCTACACATGGACCGGGAATCCCCTTGTTTCAAGCATGCAAAGAAAGGGGGGAAAGAAATGGGGGATTAAAATAGAGAAAACCCAAGTGGGTTAGGAGAGAGAAGAGAGAGGGGGGAATTGCAGAAATTTAAATAGGGAGCCTACCGTATGTCTTGTTTATTTTACGCGCCGTGCTGTGTTCGGTCTTCGGTCTTCGTCTTGATCTTCACCTTTAGTCTTCAAGAGATGTCTTCAAGCTTTGGATTTCAGCTCCTCAAGTCTTCAAAGGATGGTTGAAGGCTAGTGTATGAGTGTATGGGGGGTGTGTACGAGTGTATAGGAGGCTACGGTTTGTGTAGGGTGGCTAG
Organism: Euryodendron excelsum; assembly: GCA_033060915.1. NCBI lineage: Eukaryota > Viridiplantae > Streptophyta > Magnoliopsida > Ericales > Pentaphylacaceae > Euryodendron > Euryodendron excelsum. The sequence goes on from CM065397.1 coordinate 33,470,428, forward strand.
GGTTTGGAGAAACCTAAGGAGGCTAGGGTTTTTGAGGTACTCGAGCTCTGTATATCAAAATATAGGATTTTTAGGTTAAGTTTGCGGATCCCTTTCACGTTAAATGAGGCTCTGTATTTATAGAGGTTGGACAAACCTGGCGCTTATTGCAGTGGCGCCAGGGCAAAATTGTTCTTGGCGCCACTAGGAGTGGCGCCAGGCCAATTATTGGCTTGGCGCCACTACTAGAGATGCCAGCCAATTAGGAAACTTTATAAGTCGGCAAGAAACGTATCTTTGACTAGATTTGGGTGCCTGTATTAGTGACTACCATGCAATTTTTAGCCTGTCTTCACTAGGAGTGACTCCGAAAGTCCGGGAATGATTTGAAGGAGCCGGGAATGACCCGAAAGGCCAGAAAAGAGCAAGAACACTTAAAATAGTGTCCTGGAGGTATTTCACTTGAAAAGTGAGGATAAGATGTGTCGAAAAGGTTGACCGGGCCTTTAGGGGCAAAACGGTCAATCGGACCGGGAAACTGCCGAGACAAACTTGGACTGTCCCGGAAGAAGACTTGGGATCTGAAAACATTATTCAGAATGTTCCCAGAGGTTTCCGGTTTAATTTCCAGAGCCGGCGTGGTCGGAAAAGGAGACCGGCCCACCAGGGGCAAAACGGTCATTTCGCACCGGGTTGGCCGGAACTGACTCGGAATGATCCGGAAAGGTAAAAGGAGGTTGAGAACACTATAAAAAGTAGTCTCAGGAGGTTACTGGTTTGATACCCAGAGTTGGTGTGGTCGAAAAAGGAGACCGGCTCACTAGGGGCAAAACGGTCATTTTGTACCGGAAAGTCTCGGAAAAGGTCCAAAGGGCAGTTTGGTCATTTTTCACCGAAGTGGGCTAATAGACACTGGGGTTGACCTGGGTTTTGAGTGTTTCCGCCACTCCAACGGCGGTCGTCATGACACAAGGGTTTGTTAGCAATTCCCTATATTGACCTATTTGTGATTATTTCCGCTACTCTAACGGTTTTGTGAGTAGTTTCGCTACTCAGACCGTCTCGAGGAATAAACTGTCTCGAGAGAGGGATTGGAAAGGGGTCTTATCGTCTTCGAAGAGACGTGCCTGAATTGGAACCGTCTCGAGGAATAAACTGTCTCGAGAGAGGGATTGGAAAGGGGTCTTACCGTCTCCGAAGAGACACGCCTGGATTGGAACCGTCTCGAGGAATAAACTATCTCGAGAGAGGGATTGGAAAGGGGTCTTACCGTCTCCGAAGAGACGCGCCCGGATTGGAACCGTCTCGAGGAATAAACTATCTCGAGAGTGGGATTGGAAAGGGGTCTTACCGTCTCTGAGGAGACGTGCCTGGATTGGAACCGTCTCAAGGAATAAACTGTCTCGAGAGTGGGATTGGAAATGGGTCTTACTGTCTCCGAAGAGACGCGCCTGGATTGGAACCGTCTCGAGGAATAAACTATCTCGAGAGTGGGATTGGAAAGGGGTCTTACCGTCTCCAAGGAGACGCGCCTGGATTGGAACCGTCTCGAGGAATAAACTGTCTCGAGAGTGGGATTGGAAAGGGTACTTATCGTCTCTGAAGAGACGTGCCTGGAGTGGAACTGTCTCGAGGAATAAACTATCTCGAGAGTGGGATTGGAATCGGAAAGGAAAGGACAATGCCCCTAAGGGCATTTTGGTCATTTTGCCTCTATTTGAGCCTAGTGGGCCCACGAGGCGATGGACTAACGGGATTTGGACTTAGAAAATTGGTTTCGGTTGGAATATGCCTACCATGACTTGAACACAAGTCTGGATGGAGTGTAGACTGCCGAGCGGTCAAAAATGGGGTGCTTACAATTTAAAGTTTAGGTTTAGGAAACTTATGGTTGAGGAAGGAATTGAATTAAGAAATGTTTGGATTAGGAAATGATTGGATTTGGTTTCTAAAAACAAAGGTTTGATTTTGTTTCCAAAAACGGAGGATTGGATTTGGTTTCCTAAATGGGAAGATTTGATTTGGTTAGGATTTGTAAAGGGAGATTCTAGAAACCCTATATTTGGAAAATTATAATTTCGACGTAGAAAATAGGTTTTGGAAACATGTATAGTTTGGATGTGAAAACAAGAGGTATTGGAAACTTAGGTTTGGGGCAAAGTTTGAAAATCATGTTTTTGGAAAAAAAATTAGGGTTTCCTAATTGTAGGTTCTAGGGCTTGACTTGGGCTCTAAGAAAAGAGGATTTTCGGAAAGTACGTTTTTGAAAACGAAGGTTTTCTAGAAGGGAATCCTAGGGAGGAGTTTTTGGAAAGTGTGTTTTTAGAAACGAAGATTTTAGAAGGAAAATCCTAGAGGACAGTTTCTAGAAGGAAGACTTTGGAAAGAGAGTTTTTTAGAAAGATTTTTGGAAGGAGATTGTTGGAGAGAGTTTTTAGGAGAGTGAATTTAGGGAGTGTTTTTAGAAAGTGAATTTTGAGGAGAAAGAGTTTTTGGAAAGGAGTTGAAAAAGATTTTTAGGAAAAGAGTTTTTTGAAAATAGAATTTTTAGCAAGTGTAAAAACATCTCACTTTCCTAAAACAATTCTAACCATAAGAGGGCTAGAACCACTTTAGGAAAGCGGTTTTGAAAACAACAAGATTTGAAAATATAGACCATATTGGTCGCTTTTAATGTAACACTTTCCTAAAGCAACCCTAGCCATGGAAAAGCTAGAATCACCCTAGGATTGTGATTTTGAAAACATGTTTTGAAAAAGAAATTTTGATGCAATTTTGAAAACGAGTTTAAAAACGATTTTGAAGACAACTTTGAAAACGGTTTTTGGAAGATGCAAGACCATGATATGCACAATGCAATTTTGGGGTCGTGAACATGCAAGGTTATGGCTTCACCACATAATTAAGAGGGCCAGACCCACGTGGTCTCTGGTTGGACTAGAAGAAAGCCCCCGACACGGTGACTCTCCAATAGCCCAATCCTACACATGGACCGGGAATCCTCTTGTTTCAAGCATGCAAAGAAAGGGAGGGAAAGAGATGGGGGATTAAAATAGAGAAAACCCAAGTGGGTTAGGAGAGAGAAGAGAGAGGGGGAAGTGCGGAAATTTAAATAGAGAACCTACCGTATGTCTTATTTATTTTGTGCGTCGTGCTGTCTTCGGTCTTCGGTCTTCGATCTTCGTCTTCAATCTTCAAGAATTATCTTCAAGCTTCAAACTTCAGATTGTAACTCTTCAAGTCTTCGAAGGAGGGTTAAAGGTTAGTATATGAGTGTATGGAGGTGTGCATGAGTGTATAGGAGGCTAGGGTTTAGTGTATGGTGGCTAGGGTTTGGAAAACCTAGGGAGGCTAGGGTTTTTGGAGTGTTCGAGCTCTGTATATCGAATTGTATGATTTTTTGTTTGAGTTTGCGGACCCTTTAAACGCTGGAAGAGGCTCTATATTTATAGAGGATGGATAAACCTGGCGCCTGTTACAGTGGCTACCATGCAATTTTTATCCTAGCTTCACTAGGAATGACTCCGGAAAGTCCGGGAAGGAGTTTGGAAGACCGGGAATGACCCGGAAGGCCGGAAAAAAGCAGGAACACTTAGAATAGTGTCCCGGAGGTATTTGACTTGAAAAATGAAGATAGGATGTGTTGGAGGGGTTAATTGAGCCTTTAGGGGCAAAACGGTCAATCGGATCAGAAAGTTGCCGGGACAGACTCAGACTGTCCCGGAAGAAGACTCGAGATTTGGAAACATTATTCAGAATGTTCTCAAAGGATGCCGGTTTGATACCCATGGCTGGTGTGGTCGAAAAAGGAGACCAGCCCACCAGGGGTAAAACGGTCATTTTGTACCGGGTTGGCCGGAACTAACTCGGAATGATCCGAAAAGATAAAGGGAGGTTGAGAACACTATAAAAAGCATTCTCAGGAGGTTACCAGTTTGATACCCAGAGCCGGTGTGGTTCCCGGGGCGTTCGGATGCTTAGGGGCAAAATGGTCATCTTGACCGGAAAGTCTTGGAAAAGGTCCAAGGGGCAGTTTGGTCATTTTTCACCGAAGTGAGCTAACAGACACTGGTGTTGACCTGGGTTTTTAGTGTTCCCGCCACTCTGACGGCGGTTGTCGTGACACATGGGTTTGTTGGCAATTCCCTATATCGAACTGTTTATGAGTATTTCCGCTACTCTAACGGTTGTGGTGTTTACGAGTATTTTCGCGACTCAAACCGTCTCGAGGAATAAACTGTCTTGAGAGAGGGATTAGAAAGGGGACTTATTGTCTCTGAAAAGACGTGCCTGATTGGAACCGTCTCGAGGAATAAACTGTCTCGAGAGAGGGATTAGAAAGGGGACTTATCGTCTTTGAAAAGACGTGCCTGATTGGAACCGTCTTGAGGAATAAACTATTTCGAGAGAGGGATTGGAAAGGGGTCTTACCGTTTTCGAAAAGACGTGCCTGATTGGAACCGTCTCGAGGAATAAACTGTCTCGAGAGAAGGATTGGAAAGGGGTCTTACCGTCTTCAAAAAGACGTGCCTGATTGGAATCGTCTCGAGGAATAAACTGTCTCGAGAGAGGGATTGGAAAGGGGTCTTACCGTCTTCAAAAAGACGTGCGTGATTGGAACTGTCTCGAGGAATAAACTGTCTCGAGAGAGGGATTGGAAAAGGGTCTTACCGTCTTCGAAAAGACATGCCTGATTGGAACCGTCTCGAGGAATAAACTGTCTCGAGAGAGGGATTGGAAAGGGGTCTTACCGTCTTCAAAAAGACGTGTGTGATTGGAACCGTCTCGAGGAATAAATTGTCTCGAGAGAGGGATTGGAAAAGGGTCTTACCGTCTTCGAAAAGACGTGCCTGATTGGAACCGTCTCGAGGAATAAACTGTCTCGAGAGAGGGATTGGAAAGGGGTCTTACCGTCTTCGAAAAGACGTGCCTGGATTGGAACCGTCTCGAGGAATAAACTGTCTCGAGAGAGGGATTGGAAAGGGGTCTTACCGTCTTCAAAAAGACGTGCCTGGATTGGAACCGTCTCGAGGAATAAACTGTTTCAAGAGAGGGATTGGAAAGGAAAGGACAATGCCCCTAATGGCATTTTGGTCATTTTGCCTCTATTTGAGCCTGGCGGGCCCGCGAAGCGATGGACAGACAGAATTTTGACTTTAGAAAGTTGGTTTGATTGGAATATGCCCACAATAACTTGAACATAAGTCTGGACGGAGTGTAGACTGCCGAGCGGTCAAAAATAGGGTGCTTACAAGTTCCCGCATGTAATTAGATTGAGCTTTATTTTTAACTGTCACACACACCAATCAACGAGCATCTATTTAGTTAGCTCTTGAAAGATTGCATCCAAGCTTTAAATTTGGCCTATATTGCGATTGTGCCAAACCTCTTTTGGGTTGGTAATGGCAATGCAGTGGTGCTGCACTGCAATATGTAGAGGGAGGTATCATAATGGAAGTTTACATAATAGTTATAAATACCATTTTGTACCAACCGGTACAATCCTGTACGTACCATACCAGTATAGAAACAGTACACATCTAAGCAAGCTCCACCCAATTCAAGTTTCTGGTAGTTACAAATCTTTACCAGTAAGTTCCGAAGGGGATAGTTTCAGGTAGTATTACACAAATCCAAACTATACTGTCAGGTTGAGATTTTATTAAAGAGAAAGTAGTAATAAAGAAAATGTCTTATCTGTGTACTGATAGCCCTTGATTCCATCGACGCTCGTGAGTTCTTCTTTGTTGCTCACCTGAAGGCCACTCCCAGTAGGCTCAAGTCCAGTATCAAAGGTCTCTCCATCTCTATTAACATAAACAGCCAAGGATCTGCATATCTTCCTTTCGATTCCACCATTTTCAATCTCTTAGTCTCTTGATCTTTTCAAATAATCAATAGATCAACTCATCCTTCTTCACGCATTCTCCAACAGATCTTGTTTAGTCTTTAGATGTGTGCGTTTGAATGATAATAGCGTTGATTTCATTTTCCATGAGTGAATTTGTGGTGATCTAATGTGACATTATATTGTAAGCACCCCATTTTTGACCGCTCGGCGGTCTCCACTCCATCCTGACTTGTGTTCAAGTCATTGTGGGCATATTTCAATCCAAATTAACTTTCTATGTCTAATCCTGTCAATTCATCACTTCGCGAGCCCCACCAGGCCCAAATGGAGGCAAAATGACCAAAGTGCTCTTGGGGGCATCGCCCTTTCTAATTCCAAATCAGTCACGTCTTTCCAAAGACGGTAAGTCCCCTTTCCAACTCCAAATTAGGCACGTCTTTCCGAAGATGGTAAGTCCCCTTTCAAATTCCATTAGACACGTCTTCCCGAAGACTGTAAGTCTCCTTTCCAATTCCAAATCAGGCACGTCTTTTCGAAGACGGTAAGTCCTCTTTTCAATTCCAAAATTAGGCACGTCTTTCCGAAGACGGTAAGGCCCCTTTCCAAGTCCAATTCCAATTTCAATCCCATTCTCGAGATAGTTGATTCCTCGAGACGGTTTGGCACTTTTTTCAAAGAAAATCTCTTCGAAATGTTAAGTCCCTTTAAACTTGTCGACCGGGACGGGACCCCAAGTCCCCTAGATGGTAGAACGGTCGACCTTTGGCGCCTACTAGCCCGCCAATGCAGAAATGTCCGTTTAGGCACGCCTTTCGAGAAAGTTAATTCTTAGGCGCTAAATCCCTTTAGCAGCTTCCCGAGATCAGGTAGTGTTGGGAATGATCGTGAACTGTCAGAGTAGCAGAAATACTCGCAAACATCGCAACTGTCAAAGTAGCGGAAATACTCACAAACAGGTTGATATAGGGAATTGCCAACAAACCCTTGTATCATGCGACTGCCGTCAGAGTGGCGGAAACACTCAAAACCCAAGTCAACACCAGTGTATGGTAGCCCACTTCGGTGAAAAATGACCAAATTGCCCCTAGGGCCATTTTCCAGCACGTTTCTCGAGAACACATTTGAATCCTCAGAACGATAAGTAGGTGCCTTCTAATCAGTTTCAGGCCAATTCCGAGACTTTCCGGTCAAGATGACCATTTTGCCCCTAGGCATTCGAATGCTCCGGGAACCACATCGGCTCTGGGTATCAAACCGGTAACCTCCCGAGAATGGTTCCTATAGTATTCTCAACCTTTTTTTATCTTTCCGGATCATTCCAAGTCAATTCCGGCGAACCCAGTGCAAAATGACCATTTGACCCCTAGTGGGCCGGTCACCTTTTCTAATTACACCGGCTCTGGGTATCAAACCGGCAACCTTTGGGAATATTCTAAATAATGTTTCCATATTTTCAGTCTTTTTCCAGGACATTCCGGGTCCGTCCCGACAGCTTTTTTGCCCGGTTGATCGTTTTGCCCCTAATGGCCCGGTTAATCCTTCCGACGCATTCTACCTTCATTTTTCAAGTCAAATACCTCCGGGACACTATTCTACATGTTCCTGCCCTTTTCCTAGCCTTCCAGGCCAATCCCGATCCCTTAAATCATTCCCGAACTTTCCGGAGTCACTCCTAGTAAAGTCATGCTAAAAATTGCATGGTAGTCACTAGTATAGGTGCACAAATCTTCCCAAGATATGTTGCTTGCCGACTTAACAAACTTTCCTAACTGGCTAGCACCACTAGTAGTGGCGCCAAGCCAAGAAATGGCCTGGCGCCACTCCTAGTGGCCCCAAGAGGAATTTTGCTCAAGCGCCACTGCAACAGGCGCCAGGTCTATCTCATGTTTATAAATACAGAGCCTCCTCCAACGTGAAAGAGGTTCACAAAATCAGTTTAAAACCCTAATATTCAATATACAGAGCTCAAACACTCCCTAAACCCTAGCTTCTCTAGGTTTTCCAAACCCTAGTCACCATACACCAAACCCTAGCCTCCTACACACTCATACACACGCCTATACACTTATACACTAGCCTCCAACCCTCCATTGAAGACTTGGATTGCTGTAACTCGAAGCTCTCAAAGACCAAGACAAAGCTTTCGAATACTGAAGCGAAGACCGAAGAAAAAGCAAGAAAGCAAGGCTCATAAAGCAAAGTGAAATAAACAAGACAAGGTAGGCTTTCTCTTTAAGTTTCTGCACATTCCCCTCTCTCTTCTCTCTCCTAACCCACTTGGGTTTTCTCTATTTTAATCTCCCATCTCTTTCTCCCCCTTTCTTTGCATGCTTGAAATAAGGGGATTCCCGGTCCATGTGTAGGATTAGACTATTGGAGGGTCACCGTGTCGGGGGCTTTCTTTTAGTCTAACCAGAAACCACGTGGGTTCGGCCCCCTTGATTATGTGGTGAAGCCTTAACCTTGTATGTTCACGACCCCAAATTTGCATTGTGCATATCATTATCTTGCATTCTTCCAAAAATCATTTTCAAAACTTGCATTAAACTTGTTTTCAAAATTGCATCAAAATCTTCATTTTCAAAACTTGTTTTTAAAATCACAATCCTAGGGTGATTCTACCCTTTCCATGGCTAGGGTTGCTTTAGAAGAGTGTTACATTTAAAGTGACCAATATGATCTATATTTTCAAAATCTTGTTATTTTCAAAACCACTATCCTAAAGTGGTTCTAGCCCTCTTATGGTTAGAATCGCTTTAGGAAAGTGAGACATTTTTATACTTTCCAAAATCTTTTCCTAAAAATCTCTTTTTCAACATGCTTTCCAAAAGTTCTTCTTTCTAAAATTGTTTTCTAAAAACTCCCTTCAAAAATCTATTTTCCAAAACTTCTCTTTTCAAACTCCATTCCAAAACACTCTCCTCAAAATTCGCTTCTCTAAAAACTCTTTCCTAAAAGCTTCTTTCAAAATTTTGTTTTCAAAACTCTCTTAAAGTTTTACTTTCCAAAAACTTCCCTCCTAAAACTCTTTTCAAAATCTCTTTCTAAAAACTCCTCTCTAGGATTTCCTTTCGAAAATCTTCGTTTCCAAAAACGCACTTTCCAAATAATTCTTTTCTTAGAGCCCAAGTCAAGCCCTAGAACTCATGATTAGGAAACCCTAGTTTTCTTTCCAAAAATACAGTTTTCGAACTTGCCTTAAAACTTAGGTTTCCAAAATCTCCCTTTTCACATCTAAACAATATATATTTCCAAAACCTATTTTTCTATGTCAAAACTATAGTTTTCAAATCTAGGGTTTCTAAAAACTTTCCTTCCCAAATCCATGCCAAATCCAATCTTCCCTTTAGGACACCAAATCCAGTCTCCCGTTTAGGAAACTAGATCCAATCCTCCGTTTTTGGAAACAAAATCAAAATTTCTCTTTTAGAAACAAAATCCAATCCCTTCCTAATCCAAATCTTTCCTAATTCAACTCCTTCTAAATCTTTTACTTTCCTAAATCTTAAGTTTCCAAAACTTGAACATAAAAATCTTTCCTAAATTCTAAATTTTAATTTTCAAATCTTTCCTAATTCTGCCCCTTTTCAAATCTTAACTTTCCAAATCAAGTTTTCAAATCTCTCTTAAATTCAAACCTTTCCTAATCTCAAGATTTTCTAAAATTCAAATTCTAAAATTTTCTAAATATTGAACTTTCTAAGTTTCAAATCTTTCTAAATTCTAAATCTTTCAAAATTCGAAACTTTCTTAAGTTAAGAATTTCTAAACCCAAATATTTCTTAAATTCTAAACTTTCCTAAACTTCAAATCTTCCGAAATCTAAAATTTTCTAAACTCAAAGCTTTCTTACTTTCAAAACTTCCCTATTTCAAAACATTCCAAATTCAAAACTTTCCTAATTCAAAACTTTCCTAAGTTGAAACTTTCTTAATTCCAAAACTTTCCTAAATTGAAACTTTCCTAATATGAAAACTTTCCTAAACCTAAAATTTTCCTAAATTGAAACTTTCCTAATTCAAACTTTTCCTAATTCGAATCTTTTCTAATTCCAAGTTTCCTAATCTTCCAAGTCCAATATTCAAGTCAATTCTCTTCTAAAATCTTTCCAAGTCAAATCCGATTTTTCTGTTCTAAGTTCCTAAGTTTAGGTTTCCTAAAACCAAGTCTTTCAAAACCAATCTTTTCAAATCTTCCAATCAAAGTCCAAATTTCCCTACTCTTTCAATTCCAATCCAAATTCCAATTTCAACTCTTTTCCAAATCAAATCTTCTACTTTCAATCGGACTCTTGTCCAAACTACGATTGACCTGATTCCTCAAAAAGGATACGTAGGCAACCCTCATGGGTGCGGTCACAACCTTTTTCAAAATCTCTAATTCCACCACATTTTTCAAATTCTTATTTCCACAACCTTTTTGAAATCTCTAATTCCAGAACATTTTTCAAATTCTAATTCTACAATCTTCTTCAAGTTTCCAATTCTGTGTTCTATTTCCAATTTTCAATTCCAAAAATCTATTTTCAAATCTCAATTTCCAAATTCTAAAACTTTCTAATTTCAAATCTATCTTTTCAAATATTTTCTAAAATCAAATCAATTTCTTTTCAAAATCTATTTTCAAATCAAACCTTCCTCTTGCATTTGCATATCATGCATCATGTCTTTTTAAACATTCTTTTTTTTTTCAAAGTGAATAGGATTCGACAGTTTGTTAGTTGAATACTCTCATAGGTGAATCTAGGGTAGATTGACATGTAGGTACCGAAAGGGCGGGGTAGGGTGATGGCTTAGTGCGTCTTCCCTACACGTAACCAACCTCCGAATCTAAATCACTATTTTTGAAAGACCAAAAACGGAGTTATTTTTCTAAAAAAGACTTGTATGTTTTCCAAAGGTTACCAAACAACCTGTTTTCTTAAAAATCATTTTTTGAGGAGATATTTTCAAAATCGTTTTCCAAAACCCTAAGTGTAGTTTTTGGATTATGCTTAGTTTTTAGATGACCTAACTCATCTTAATCAAGTTAGGTGGCGACTCCAAATCTTTTCTAAAAGCCCTTTATTTAAATCTATTTTCAATTCAAACCTAGTCACACTCATTCTTTTAGGAGGGTGAGTTCTAACGAGAGAGTACAATATTTTTTTCGCTTGTGTGTGTATTCCTTAAGTGTGAAAAATCTGGGCGCGACATATATTAAATAAATTTATTATTGCATAATGGAAATGGCTTGTTTTCGTAATTAAATAAAAACTGAACCCTAATTGGAATAATGCGTGTGTATGCATACAGAGTCTGGAGTAACACTGTATTGCATCTCAAGTATTTGATAAAATTCCTCTTTGATGGCCCTACACATATATATTGTGTGTATGTGAATAGGCGTATATGGTTAGCAACCTATATATTGTTTAATAACATGTTTATATTATGCTAACAATAATTTGATCTTAAACCATATTGGATGATGATTCAGTAAACTTGTGTGGTCTGCTCCAGGTCAAAATGAACTGATCAGGTGGAATGGGAAGCGACTTTGAGCTATGAACACCGGTGTGTTGCCTGCCAAGAACACTCCAATGATAAAGTTAGGTCGTGAACATGGAGAAGAGTCTACAAAATATTGGCTGATACCTCTTGATATACCAGTGTAGATGAGAGTGATTATTGGGTAACGACTACACACTTGGTGGGTGTAATCGTGACCCCATATCGCATCCTTCATGAGCGACATCATGCCCCCAGTGGGATGGTGGATGTTGATTTGTAGGAGTGGATCTCGGAACGTGCTCTTGAGATGCATTGCATCGCGCTTGATATAATATGTTGGTTACTTCAGCCTCGATCCCAAAACAGGGGTAAGTTTGATCAGGGTATGACTGATCAGAGCTAAGCCCCTGATGGGGTCTTCTAGATGTTGTAATGGTCGGGATCGATACTTATCAGATACCCATAATTCCTCTGATTGTCCCATTCATGATCAGGGGGAATTCTGTGGTCAGCGGATCCTCATAATGGGGGTGCATTTGTTGCACCACATGCAAAATGATTGCAGTGACTGAACACATCACTTCGTGCTCCCATTACGTGGCAACACCTGATTGGTCCTTTCAACTACTAACCATTGCATTTGAGGTAGATAAAGTGATCATGGCCCTTCATTTTGAACAGGAGAGGGTTTAGGCTTGGCAGTTTGGCTCTAGCCGTTCACTTTGCCTCCAACAAACTCCTGCAACTTTGTCCTCTCTCATACTTGGTCTCCTGTTTTGCATCTCAAGTTTTAGGCTTTTGCTCATTGATTCTTGCTTTGTTTGGTAAGATTATGCCCCTTTTTCTCTTGCCTTCCATCTATGCGTTAGTTCTTTGCTTGATGCCTTTGGTACTACGAGTACACAAATAGGATTCCATTCCTTTTAGGTTTTGTTGGTGACTTGAACTCGCTTAAGGATTTGATAGGAATAATCAAACCTTCAGTAGATAGAGTTAGGAACTTGGACGAGTTAACAACCATAAACAACCTAACGGATGTTAGCCCTTCTTCTAGCGCCAGCCTTCGTCGATTTAGTGGCCGCAACGCGTGATGCCTCAGGGAGTGCTTCTATAGGTTACTCCGGGGCGTCAGTGGACGAGGTGGTGCCGAAGTCGGAGGCCTCCGTGTCTAGAGTAGGGGCCATTATGCCCAGATCTAGTGGTCTGGTCGTCCTTGAGGTTAGGGAGCATGATTTTGGTGCCCATGTACCCTCCACCATGAAGGAGGAGAAAATTAGGAAGTTATGGAAGGAATATCAACTTCCTGCAACCCTAAACTACGAAGTCCCCAAGAAGGGGGACATGCCCTGTTCGCCCCGCCTCGAGGAGGTAACCATCTATGAGAGAGCCCTAGTTGGTGGCCTTAGGTTTCCCGTCTCCAAACCCGTTAGGGCAGTACTGCGCCGACTAGGCTTGGCTCTTGGCCAGATTCTCTTGAACTCGTGGAGGATCCTTTTGGGTTATACCATCATCTAGTAGGCCTCTAGCGAGAAAAAAGGATGACCTGTCAGGAGCAGAGTTCTTGCACAGCTACAAGGTGACTGAAAGGGAGAGTGGTTTCTGGTTTTTCTTTGCCAGGAGTGCTAATTTGAACTTGGTGAAGAAGTTACCCACTTCTCACAAAAGGTGGAATGACAAGTTCTTATGTGGGTATGTCAAAGGGTGAGAGTTCCAGCCTTGGGAGCCCATAGATGAGAACACTGCTCGGGTCCCCAAACAATGGGGTAAGCTGAACATGAAGGATATGTAGTGACTAGCCCTTTAGCCTTTACTAGTATTTTTCCTTTTTCTCTGAAGTATTGGAGTTTTGACTCAAGCCTGTCTCATGTTGGTTAGAACGTGTTGCCCCCATTCTAGACGACGATCAGCTGTCCAGGGTCAAGTGTGCCAAAAGGTATGGGTTTAGAGACTCCAGCGTTCTAGTGAATGTTGAAAATCTTGGTATGTACTTGTTAGGTCCTGAAACTACAAGATAAGCTTTAACGGCTAAGCACGAGAGGAGTAAGTCGACACTTGCTCTTTCCCCCTTCTTCTGATGTGTTACTTTGACTTTCAGTGGTTGTTCTCCTTTTGAAGATTATGAGCTTTATCCGGACGAAGAGATGGGTTTTGACAAGTCCTTTGTGAAGAAGGTGGTGAAATCTCTTGAAGAGGATGATCACAACCAAACGACACAGATTCAGCTTTGGCTCAGGCTCTGACAAGAATAAGAACAAGGATTTCCCCGGGGGGAGGGAGGATGAGTCCTACTCCCCAAACAAAGAAAGCTCCTCCTCCTCCTCCTCCTACTACTTTTGCTAAGTCGTCTATGCCTCCTCTTGCTCAGCCAAAGAAGGATCCCCCTCCTCCTCCACATCAGGCCTCCAAGCCTTTTGTTTTTTAAAACATGGAGGTTGCTTGGTAGAAAAAGACAAGCGTCATTCTTACTGATCACGTTGAAAAGCTAAGGAGTGTGTCCAACTCCCGTGTGACAAGGGACTTGGCTCACGACCTAATGAGGGTGAGTATTGCCTTCTTTCGGCTCTTTTTGTTTCATTCTCGTTTTGCCCTGTAATGTTGACTCCTTTCTTTGTTTTGTTTAGGCTGCTTTTTGTGACATTATTTTGGGCACTAGGTTATCTTTTGCAAACAGAGGTTATCATGAGCAAAAGAAGAAGGTTGATGATGCCTACGCCGAGGTTGTGGCTATGAAGAAGGAGTTGGGGAAGGTAGTGGCGAAGAATGAGGCCTTAGCCAATGAGAGGGATGCCCTACTTATTGAGAGGGATGCTCTGACTTATGACCTTGCAAGTGAGCAAGTCTTAAGGTTGGCAAAGGAGCATTACGTTTAGGACTTTAAGACGGGGGAGGCCTTCAACACAGAGATGAGTGAGGCCTATGTGATAGGCTTTGCGGGTGCCAAGAGGATGGCTGTTCACACATATCCTGGGTAGGACTTCTCGATGTTGAAGCCTGGTGAGGATAACACTACTTTCGTATCCTAAATCTTAGCCTTCCTTGTCTTGAGTAGTCGCTCTTCCTTTTGATGTAATAAGTTCTTTCTAAATGTAATTTTTCCAGCATTAATGAAGAGTTTACCTTTCTTCTTTACTTGTAGTTTTTGCACTTCTCTTTCTTTTGAATGAATAAATGATCTTCCTTTCTTATAGTTTTTGCACTTCTCTTTCCTTTGAATGAATGAATGATCTTGTGCTTTCTCCATCCATTCTGCATTTAGAGATGCTTGGGCCTCATGAGCCTCTGGTCCATTTGGTCTTGTGAACTGAACAGGATTACTTTGGCCTCGTGAGCCTTTTGCTTATTCGGTTTCATGAACCAAATAGGGTTATTTTGGCCTTGTAAGCCGCTTGCCTGTTCGGTATTGTGAACCAAATAAGAATACTTTGGCCCCATGAGCCTTTAGCCTCATGAGTCGTTTACCTGTTTGGTCTCATGAATCGAACAAGAATACTTTGGCCTCGTGAGCTGTTTGCATGTTCATTCTTTTGAATCGAATAGGAAAACTTTGGCCTCGTGAGCTGTTTACCTATTCAATCTAGTGAACTGAAAAGGAATACTTTGACCTCGTGAGCCGTTTGCCTGTTCGATCTCATAAATCAAAAAAGAATACTTTGGCTTTATGAGTAAGGATGGCAGTGGACCAGAAAAAAGTGGAGATTTGACCAAACCCGCCCCGTTTGTAGAGGGTATGGAGGATTCAAAACGGGGCGAGGATGGAGGTTAAAATGAAAAATCATACGGGTATGGAGGCGGGCATGCACCAAGATTTCCCCCCGCCACGCTCGTCCCTGCCCTGTTTCCTCATTTTAAATTTTTTTAGTTTTTATTTTCTATTAGACAGTGTATTTATTCACTTTCTTCTATGTTTCTTTTTCTTTTTCTTTTTACAATATCGATCTCTATTTATTTTATTTTGTTCACTTCAGGTATGAACTTTTAGACAGTGCAATTATTCCTTAGAGTCATTAAACAATGCAAGGGCTATTTTTAGACAATTTAGGTTAGACAAGAACAGAATATGGTAGCAGCTTGTTTTAAAATTGTTTTCATGGAATTGTTAGAAGACAATAATAGCAAGGTTAGGCAGAAGGTTAGACGAGGATATTATTTTCACAGAATTGTTTTCAAATTTGGTTGACATAAAAAATAAATTTTGTTGTGGAATAGATGTATAACTTTTGAAAATTAGTAGTTTATAAACAAATTAAATGGTGAAAAACGCTTGGGCTTGGGCTCAGGCTCAGGCTCAGGCTCAGGCTCAGGCTCGGGCTCGGGCTCCGGCTCGGGCTCAAGACGAGGGTGGAGGTAATCTTATACCCGTGGAGGCGAGGATGGAGGTCCCCGCCTCCATTCAAGTGGGGAAAGAGGTGAATTTTTCAGGTGGAGGCTGTCGCGCCCCAATTTTTCGCACTTGAAAAATACACAAACAAGAAAAATACGGTACTCTCTCATTAGAACTCATCCTCCTAGAAGGATGAGTGCAACTAGGTTTGAATTAGAAATTGATTTGATTAAGGGCTTTTGAAAAATATTTGGAGTCGTTACTTAACTTGATTAAGATGAGTTAGGTCACCTAAAACTAAGTGCAATCCGAAGATTAAACTCAGAGTTTTTCAAAAAGGTTTTGAAAATTTCCTCAAGAGAGGGTTTTTTTAGAAAACTAGGTTGTTTGGTAACTTTTTAAAAGATTTAAGCCCTTTTTAAAAATAACTCTGTTTTAGTCTTTGAAAACAATGATTCTAGGTTTGAAGGTTGGTTACATATAGGGAATATGCACTAGACTATCACCTTATCTTGCCCTTATGATACCTACATGTCTATTCACCCTAGATTTACTCATTTAGAATCTTTGATTATTCAATGTCTAATACTATCCATTTTGAAGTAGAATTTTAGAAAGAAATTTGATATGATGAATGACATGCAAGTACAAGAAAAGATTTGATTTTGAAAAGAGGATTTGAAGCTTGAAAAAGATTATAGAAATTGGAGACTTGAAAAAGATTATAGAATTAAAAACTTAAAAAAGGTTGTGACCGCACCCATGAGGGTTGCCTACATATCCCTTTGTTGGGAATCAAGTCAGTCGTAGTTCAGACTCGGGGTCTGATTGAAAATAGACACTTTGAGGTTTTAAAAAGTTTAACTTGAAAAGGTATAATTTAAAAGAGTTGGAGTGGAACTTTTATTAGAAGATTTGAAATTTAACTTTGATTTGAAATTGAACTTGGATTTAAAATTGAACTTTGGAATTGACTTTGATTTGAAATTGATTTTGATTTAAAAAAATTGAACTTTGAAGTAGGATTTGGACTTCATTTGGGAAGGATTGAGTTGAATTTTGAAAGCATCTTGACTTAGATTGAAGTTTGAAAATCATCTTGATTTAGAAAAGAGTTGAGACTTCCTAACTTCAGGATTAGTGTTGAATTAGGGTTTAGGTATCTTAGGATTTAGATAACCTAAAGTTGAAGCATGCAATTGACATAGGAAGGTTAGATTTGAACTTAAAAGTTTTGATTTTAGAAAGTTTTGAATTAGAAAAGTTGGATTTAGGAAAGATTGAAAAGGATTTGATTTGATTTAGAAACACTTGACTTGGAATGGTTGGAAAAGATTTGACTTGAATAGTTGATTTAAAAGAATTTAGAAAGTTTGGGCTTAGGAAACATTGGGTTTTGGAAAGCTTTGAATCAGGAAAGTTCTATTTTAGGAAAGTACCAAATTAAGAAAGTTTCATTTTAAGAAAGTTTTCATTTTAAGAAAGTTCTATTTTAGGAAAGTTTTCAAATTAGAAAAGTTTCATTTTAGGAAAATTTTAAATTAGGAAAGATTCATTTAAGAAAGGTCTTGATTTTAAAAAAGGTTTGTACTTAAAAAGATTAGAAACTCGGAAATAAGATTTGAAAGTTTGAATTTAAGAAATATTTGAAAGCTTGAAATTAGAAAAAGTTTAAAAGTTTAAAAATAGAAAAGATTTGATCTCTATTTCCCAAAGTTAAAGATTAAATTTTATTTTCAAAAATAGATGATTTTATTTTATTTCTAAAATTGGAGGATTTGATTTGGTTTCCTAAATTGGAAGATTGGATTTGACTAGGTTTTGGAAAGGTTGACTTTTGAAAATCTTGGATTTAAAAATCTAAGATTTGGTAGAAAAAGAGGTTTTGGACACATATGATTTGATACAAAATAAGAAGTCATGATTTTATGAAAGGGAATCAGGGTTTCCTAATCATGGACTCTAGGACTTGACTTGGACTTTAAGGCAAAGAGTTTTTGAAAAATAGATCTTTAAAATGGGTTTTTGGAAAGATAAATTTGCAAAATTATTTGGAAAGAGGTTTGAATATGAACTTTTACATGTCTCTAAAATATCTTACCTTCCTAAAACGATTCTAACCATAAGAAGATTAGAGCCATTCTAGGGTTGTGATTTTGAAAATAACAAGGATTTGAAATATGGACCATAATGATCACATTGAATATCACACATTCTTAAAACAACCCTAACTATGGAATGGCTAGAATCATCTTAAGATTGTGATTTTGATGAAAACAATTTAGGGTTTACACCTAAAATATGGAGCTTGATATTCACATTGAATATAACACTTTCTTAAAACAACTCTAACCATGGAATGACTAGAATCACTTTAGGATTGTGATTTTGAAAACAAGTTTCAAAAATAAGATTTTGAATGCAAGTTTTGAAAGAGAGTTTTGATGCAAGTTAGAAAACAACTTTGAAAGCAATTTTTAATCGATGTATATGACAACTGGTTTGATACCCAAAGCCAATGTGGTTCTCGGAGGCGATCGGATGCCTAGGGGCAAAATGGTTATTTTAACTGAATGGTCTCGGAATTAATCTGGAACCGATAGGAATGCATTTAAACATGCCGAATTATCATTGGGACAATCTTGGAAATGTCGACTTACCGCTCTCAGGACTTAGGTACTATAAGCACCCCATTTTTGCCCTCTCGGCAGTCTCCAATTCGTCCAGACTTGTATTCAAGTCAATATGGACATATTCTAGTTCAAACCAGTTTTCTATACATAATCCCCTTAATTGATTACTTTGCGAACCCATTAGGCCCAAATAGAGGCAAAATGACCAAAGTGCCCTTAGGGCATTGTTCGGTCCAATTCCAGTGGGCATGTCTTTTCGAAGACAGTAAGTCCCTGTTTCAATCTCAAATCCAATTTCAAGTCCAATTCTAATTCCAATTAAATTTGGCATGCCTTTCGAGAAAGTTGATTCCTCAATGTGGTAAGTCCATCCTGTTCGGCACTTTTTTAAGAGAACTCTTTGGAACGGTAAGTCCCTTCAAACCTGTCGATCGGGACAAGACCCCAAGTTTCCGAGATGGTAGAATAGTCCACCTTTGGTGCCTGCTAGGCCGCCAATGGAGAATGTCCGCTTTGGCATTCCTTTCGAGAAAGTTGATTCGTCAGACGATAAGTCCACCTAGCAGCTTCCCGAGATCAGGCAGTCTCTGGAATGATCGCGAACCATTAGAGTAATGGAAGTACTCATAAACATCGCAACCGTCAAAGTGACGGAAACACTCATAAACAAGTCGACATTAGGAATTGCCAGCAAACCCCTATGTCACGGGACCGCCATCAGAATGATGGAAACACTCCAAACCCAGGTCAACACCAGTGCCAGCTAGCCCACTTCGGTGAAAAATGACCAAACTGCCCTTTAGGCCATTTCCAAAACATTTCTTGCGAAAGTTCCTACATCCTCAGAATGATAAGTCCACCCTTCTAGGGTTATCCCAAAGACTATCTAGCATGTTTAAGTGCCTTCCAGTCGGGTTCAGGCCAATTCCAAGACCCTCCGGTCAAGATGACCATTTTGCCCTCAGGCATCTGAGCGCCCGAGGAACCACATTGGCTCAAGGTATTAAACCGATAACCTCTCAATGATGTTTTTGATACTATCCTGGTCTTGCAATACATTTCTTGGTCATTCCAAGTCAATTCTGGCAAACCTGGTTTAAAATGACATTTTACCCCTGGTGGGCCGGTCATCTCTTCTAACCACACTGGCTCTGGGTATCAAACCGGTAACCTCCTAGAACATTCTAGCTAATGTTTCCTAGCCTCAAGTCTTTTTCTGGGATATTTCGAGTCCATCAATTAGCTTTCTTGCCCGATTGATCGTTTTGCCCCTAATGGCCTAGTCAACCCTTCCAACAAATCCTAACATTGTTCTTCAAGTCTACTATCCCCGAGACACCATTCTGAGGGTTCCTATTCCCTTTTCGGCCCTCTAGGCTATTCCTGGCCCTCTGAATCATTCTAGGACCTTCCGGAGTCACTCCTAGTGAAGCAAGGCTAAAAATTGCATGGTAATCACTAGTACAGGCACTCAAATCTTTTAAAGATATGTTGCTTGCCAACCTTAAAACTTTCTTAAGTGGCTGGCACCACTAGCAGTGACACCAAGCCAAAATTTGGCCTAACGCCACTCCTAGTGGTGCCAAAAGGAAATTTTGCCTAGCGCCACTACAATAGGTGCCAGGTCAATCTTCTATCTATAAGTACAGAACCTCCTCTAGCATAAAAAGGGTCAGCAAACTCAGTCCAAAAACCCTACTCTTCGATATACAGAGCTCGAAGCCCTTCCAAACCCTAGTTCCCTTTAGGTTTTTTAAGCCCTAGCCTCTATATACAAACCCTAGCTTCTATACCCTTAACCCTAGCATACATACACTCTTATACTAGCCTTCAAAGCGTCCATTGAAGATTTGAAGTGCTGTAACTTGGAAGCTCTCGAAGACCGAGCCAAAGTAAGCTTTCGAAGATCGAAGTAAAATAAAGCAAAGCAAGCAAGCAAAATAAGAAAGATACAAGGTAGGTTTCCTATTTTCGTTTACGCAATTTTCCTCTCTCTCTTCTCTCTCCTAACCCACTTAGGTTTTCTTCTATTTTAATCCCCCATCTTCTACCACCCCCTTCTTGCATGCTTGAAAGAAGGGACGCCCCAGTTCATGTCTAGGATTAAGCTATTGAAAGTCACAATGTCGGGGGCTTTCTCTTAGTCTAACCGGAGACCACGTGGGTCCGGCCCCCTCAATTATATGATGAAGTTTTTAACCTTGTATGTTCACAACCCCAACTTGCATTGTGCATATCATCATCATATATCTCTTCAAAATTTATTTTCAAAATCACAATCCTAAGGTGATTCTAGCCTATCTATGGTTAGGGTTGCTTTAAAAAAGTGTTACATTTAAAGTGACCGATATGATCCATATTTTCAAATCCTTGTCGTTTTCAAAACCATAATCCTAGAAGGGTTCTAACATTCTTATGGTTAGAATCGTTTTAGGAAAGTGAGCTATTTTTAAAGGCTTGCAAAAGTCCGCATTCAAATCCCTTTTCAATTGCTTTTCAAACTTACCTTCGAAAACCTCTTTTTGAATCCTTTCCAAAATCTCTTTTCAAATCCACTTTCTAAAATCTCTTTTCCAATATACTTTCTAAAAACTCCCTCCAATCTTCTTTCCGAAATTACTTGTTAAAAATTGCTTTCCAAAAATTCCCTTCACAAAACTCACTTTCCTAAAAGCTCTTTTCAAATTCTTTCCCAAAAGCTCTCTTGAAAAATCCGCTTTCTAAAGCTTCTTTTCAAATTCCTTTCCTAAGAAGTTCTCTTTCCAAAAGCCTTCTTTCAAAAAAAAAAACTCTCTTAAAGTTTTACTTTCCAAAGTCTCTTTCCAAAACTCTTTTCAAGTTTACTTTCTAAAAACTCTTTGTTAAGATTTCCTTCTAAAAATCTTCCTTCCCAAAAAGTTTTACTTTTCAAAAACTCTTTACCTTGGAGTCCAAGTCATGCCTCAGAACCATGATTAGAAAACCCTAATTTCCAATTTCCTTTTTTACGTCAAACTTTAGGTTACTAAATCCTATTTTCTACATCAAAATCATATATTTTCAGACCCTATTTTCTACACCAAAATCTAGGATTTCCAAAACTTCATCTTTCCAATTCCATGTCAAATCATATCCACTGTTTTAGGAAACCAAATCCAATCTCCCATTTCGGAAACTAGATCCGATCCTCCGTTTTTGAAAATAAAATCAAATCACCTCCTTTTAGAAATAAAGTCCAATCTTTTCTTTTAGGAAATACGAATCTCAATCTTTCCTAATCCAATCCTTCCTAATCTCATACCTTCCTAAATCTTAAGTTTCCAAAACTTAAACTTTCAAATCTTTCCTTAAACTTTAAGCTTCTTAGTCTTCCTAATTCCAATCTTTGGTAATTCTATACTATTTCAAATTTCAACTTTCCAAATCTAAATTTTCAAATCTTTCCTAAACTCAAACATTTCCTAATTTCAAGTATTTCTAAAACTCAAACTTTGAATCTTTCTAAAATTCTAAACTTTCTAAATTTCAAATCTTTCCAAATCCAAAACTTTCTAAATTCAAAACTTTCTTAAGTCAAAACTTTGTAAATTCGAAACTTTCTTAAGTTAAAACTTTCTAAATTCATAACTTTCCAATTTTAAAACCTTTCTTATTTTAAACTTTCCCAATTCAAAATCTTTCCTAATTTGGAGCTTTCCTAAAATGAGAGCTTTCTTATTTTGAAACTTTCCTAATTTCAACATTTCCTAAATCCAATCTTTCTAAAATTCCACCTTCCCTAATCTTCCAAGTCCAACATTCGAGTCAAACCTTTTCTAAAACCCTTCCAAGTCAAGTCGAATCTTTTTTAAACCTCAAGTTTTTTCTCAGTCCCATCTTTCCTAAGTCTAGATTTCCTAAAACCAAGCTTTCTAAAACCAATCTTTTTAAATCTTCCAATCAAAGTTCAATTTTCTAATCTTCTGATCCAAATTCAAAATCAAACTTCTTTTCAAATCAAACCTTCTATTTTCTATCGGACTCTTGTTTGAACTACGACTGACCTGATTCCCAAAAGGGATACGTAGGCAACCCTCGCGGGTGCGGTCATAACTTTTTTTCAAACTTCCAATTCCATGATCCATTTTAAGTTTCTAATTCAAAAATCTATTTTCAAATCTTTGTTTTCAATTTCTAAAACTTTCTTTCCAATTTCAAATTAAGTTTTCTTTTCAAATCTATTTTCAAAATTAAATTTGTCTCTTCAAATCTTCTTTCAAAATCAAATCTTTCTTTTCAAATCTATTTCTAAACTCGAATTCTTCTTATTGCACTTGCACATCATGCATCATGTTAAACTTCTTACTAAAATTTATTTTTTAAAGTGGATAGTTTTGGACATTTATTAATCGTAAACTTTAATGAGTGAACTTAGAGTGAATAGACATGTAGGTACCACAAGGGCAGGGTAGGGTGATGGCTTAGTGCATCTTCCTTACACGTAACCAACCTCCAAACCTAGATTACTATTTTCAAAGACCAAATGAAGTTATTTTAAAAAAAAGGCTTAATTTTTTCCAAAGGTTGCCAAACAACCCATTTTCTTAAAATTCCTCTCTTGAGGAGGTTTTTCAAAACCTTTTTCAAAGACCCTAAGTGTGCTCTCCGAATTATGCTTAATTTTTAGGTGACCTAACTCACCTTAATCAAGTTAGGTGGCGACTCCAAATGTTTTCCAAAAGCCCTTATTCAAATCAATTTTTAATTCAAACTTAGTCGCACTCGTCCTTCAAGGAGGATGAGTTCTAACAAAAGAGTACTGTATTTTTCTCACTTGTCTTTTTTTACTGCAAAAAATCGAGACACAATAGGTACTTTCTCGAGAAGCGTGACGGAAGGGCCCGAAAGGCAGTTTGGTCATTTTCACTACAGTGGGCTAGCAGGCACTAGTGTTGACCCAAGTTTTAAGTGTTTCTGTCACTTTGACGGTGTGTCATAAGTGTGCTTCCAAAGGTGTTCCGTCCTTCGATAAATGTGTCATGGCCAAGAAGCGTTATCGGTCTCGTGACATAGCATTTTTGTTGGCAATTTCTAATGTCGACCTGTTTATGAGTGTTTCTGCCACTCTGATAGTTTTGATGTTTGCGAGTGTCTCCATCACTCTAACTGTGTGCGTTCATTTTGGAGACTGCCTAATCTCGGGAAGCTGCTAGATGGACTTATCGTCTAAGGGATCAATTTTCTCGAAAGATGTGTAGGATAATGGACAATCTATATTGGTAGGCTAGCAGGTGCCAGAAGTGAACCGTTCTACCATCTCTGGACTTGGGTTTCATCCCAGTCGACAGTTTTAAAGGGACTTACTGTTCTGAGAAATTTTTTCGATAAACGTGTTGAACTAGATGGACTTATCATGTAAGAGATCAACTTTTTTGAAAAACGTGTTGATTTAAGTTTGATTGGTTTGGATTAGAATTGGAATTGGATTTGAGATTGAAATAGGGACTTACTGCATTTAGAAAAGATGTGCCAACTAGAATTGGACCGAGCAATGCTGAAAGATATTTTGGTCATTTTGCCTCTATTGGGCCCAGTGGGTCCGCAAAGAGATCGATTGACTGGATTGAGTCTAGAAAACTGGTTTGGACTTGTATGTGTCTGTGTTGGTTTGAATGTGAGTTTGGTCAGGCCGAAGATTGCTGAGGCAGGCAAAAATGGGGTGCTTATAGAGGTGGGGATGGAGATCCCAATCTTCACCCCGCCCCGGTCCATTACCATTCCTACTTGTGAGCTGTTTGCCTATTCGGTCTCGTGAATCGAATAGGGTCACTTTGTAGAGGACTATCCCGTGTACTTGAGAAGCTTGTAAAGAAATAAACTTTTATTGATCTTTAAATTAGCATTATATTTGAACCATCTATACATAGTACTTCTTGAGATGCTCTGCATGCCATGGATGAGGTAGCTCTTTCTCATTCAAGCCTTTGAGTCGATATGTCCCCTTTCTTATGAAGCCTATGACTGCATAAGGTGCTTACCAATTTGTCTTGAGCTTTCCATCTTGGGTGTCCCTGGTGGATTGGTTAACTTTTTCAAGGCCAACTCCTCTAGCTTGAAGTCTCTAGGACGCACTCTAGTGTTGTCATACTAGCGCATGTTCTGCTAATAGGAAGCCATTCTGATCACTGCTTGTAGCCTCGTTTCCTCGAGTAAGATAAGATTTATCACCAAAGCCTCATTGTTTGTCTCTGGATAATGGTTTTAGACCCTTGGATTGGGGAGACCTCGATGGGAATCACGGTTTCTATATCGAATGTGAGCGTGAAAGGGGTCTATCCGTGTTGAAACTCTCTCGATAGCTCGGTAAGCCTATAGTATATTGGGAAGCTCTTCTACCTACATGCCCGTAGCTTTCTCAAGCTTGGTCTTGATAATCTTGAGGAGGGATCGGTTTGTCACTTATACTTACCCATTGGCATGGGGATGTTTTGGTGAAGAGCAATGGTGGATGATCTTCAAGTCTGAATAGAGTTGATTCAATTGTTTTCCTTCAAACTGTTTCCCGTTATCTGTAATTACCACCCTAGGGATTCCAAATCGTCAAATGATGTTCTTCCACAGGAAAGTCGTCATCTTCTATTCTGTAATGGTGGGTAGAGTTTTTGGCTCTGCCCACTTGATGAAATAATCAACGGCCAGCACTACGAACTTATTCTGCCCCTTACTGTCACACCAAGATTTTTCGTACTTAAGGAATATACGCACAAGCAAGAAAAACACTGTACTCTCTCGTTAGAACTCACCCTCCTAGAAGAATGAATGTGACTATGTTTGAATTGAAAATTGATTTGAATAAAGGGCTTTTGGAAAATATTTGGAGTCGTCACCTAACTTGATTAAGGTGAGTTAGGTCACCTAAAAACTAAGTATAATCCGAAGACTACACATAGGGTTTCTGAAAACGATTTTGAAAATACTTCCTTAAGAGAGAGTTTTTAGGAAAACAACTTGTTTGGCAACCTTTGGAAAATATGTAAGACCTTTTTTGAAAATAAACTTCATTTTGGTCTTTGAAAACAGTGATCCTAGGTTCGGAGGTTGGTTACGTGTAGAGAAGATGCACTAAGCTATCACCCTACCCCGCCCTTACAGTACCTACATGTCTATTTACCCTAGATTTACCTATGAGAGTCTTCAACTAATATATGTCCAATCCTATCCACTTTAGAAAAAAGAATGTTTAAAAGACATGATGCATGATATGCAAATGCAAGAAAAAGAAAGTTGGAAAATAGATTTAGAAAAGAAGAATTAAAGAGAAATTGATTTGATTTTAGAAAAGAGATTCGAAAAGATAGATTTGAAATTGGAAAGCTTAGAAATTGGAAATAGAGATTTGAGAATAGAAATTGTGATTGCACCCATGAGGCTTGTCTACGTATCCTTTTGGAGGAATCAGGTCAGTCGCAGTTTGGACAAGAGTCTGATAGAAAATAGAAGGTCTAATTGGAAAAAGAAATTGAATTGGAATTTGGATTTGATTTGAACTTAGAATAGAAGATTGGAATGTGAAATGGAAGAATAGAGACCTTGGACCTAGGAAGATAGGATTTAGAAAGGACTCAAGATTAAGAAAGACTTGACTCAAATGTTCGACTTGGAAGATCGAAGAAAGATTAGATTTAGGAAGGGTTCGAATTAGGAAAGGTCCAATTTAGAAAAGTGTTATTTTTGGAAATTTTCATTTTAGGAAAGTTTCAATTTAGGAAAGTGTTGGATTAAGAAAGTTTTGAAATAGGAAACATTTCGTTTTAAGAAAGTTTTTAAATTGGGAAGTTTTGAATTTGGAATGTTTTGAACTAGGGAAGTTTTGAAAGTTGGAAAGTTTAGAATTTAGAAAGTTTCAAATTTAAAAAGTTTTAGATTTGGAAAGATTTGGAGTTTAGGAAAGTTTAGAATTTTAGAAAGATTCAAAGTTTAAGTTTTAGAAGTTCTTGAAATTAGGAAAGGTTTTGAGTTTAAGAAGGGTTTGAAAACTTAGATTTGGAACGTTAAGAGTTGGAAAGGGATGGAATTAAGAAAGGTTTGAAAGCTTAAAGTTTAAGGAAAGATTTAAAAGTTTAAGTTTAGGAAACTTACGGTTAAGGAAAGTACTAGATTAAGAAGGAGTTGAATTAGGAAGGATTTGGGTTTGGAAGGATTGAGATTCCTATTTCCTAAAGTAAGGGATTGGATTTTGTTTCTAAAGAGAGATGTTTTGATTTTGTTTCCAAAAACGGAGGATAGGATCTAGTTTTCTAAACGGGAGGTCGGATTTTGGTTCCTAATGGGAAGATTGGATTTGACATGGATTCGAGAAGGGAAGTTTTAGAAACCCTAGATTTGGAAGACTATAGTTTTGACGTAGAACATAGGTTTTAGAAATATATATAATTTTGATATAGAAAGCAAGAGGTTTTGAGGCCAAAATAAGGGATTAGAAATCATGTTTTTGGGAAGGAAAATTAGGGTTTCCTAATCGTGGGTTCTACGATTTAACTTAGGCTCTAAGGAAAGAGTTTTTGGAAAGCGAATTTTCAGGAAAGCGTTTAGGGAGTGTTTTTAGAAAGTGAATTTGAAAAGGGTATTTTTGGAAAAAGTTCTTGAAAAGAGTTTTTCTAGGAAGAAGACCTAGGGAACACTTTTAGAAAGTGAATTTCAGGAGAGTGTTTTTAGAAAGGAATTTGAAAAGGAGTTTTTGAAAAATAGATTTTTGGAGGGAGTTTTTGAAAACAACTTTGGAAAGGAGGTTGGAGAGAGTTTTTAGAAAGCATGTTGGAAAAGAGATTTTTAAGAAGAGATTTTTTAGAAGAGATTTTTTAGAAAGTATATAAAATATCTCACTTTCCCAAACCGATTTTAATCATAAGAAGATTAGAACCACTTTAAGATAATGGTTTTGAAAACAACAAAGGTTTTAAAAATATGGACCATATTAGCCACTTTAAATGTAACACTTTCCTAAAGCAACCCTAGTCATGAAAAGGCTAGAATCACCCTAGGATTGTGATTTTGAAAACAAGTTTTGAAAAAGAAGATTTTGATGTAAGTTTTTGAAAACAAGTTTAATGCAAGCTTTTGAAAACAGGTTTAAAACAAACTTTAGAGGAATGCAAGATCATGATATGTACAATGCAAATTGGGGTCATGAACATACAAGGTTAAAAGCTTCACCACATAATCAAGGAGGCCGAACCCACCTGGTCCCCGGTTAGACTAAAAGAAAGCCCCCGACACGGTGACTCTCCAATAGCCTAATCCTACACATGGATCGGGAATTCCCTTGTTTCAAGCATGCAAGAAGAGGGGGAAGAAGATGAGGGATTAAAATAGAAGAAAACCCAAGTGGGTTAGGAGAGAGAAGAGAGAGGGGAAGATGCGTAAACATAAATAAAAAGCCTACCTTGTGCCTTCTTTATTTTGCTTAGCTTTGCCCACTTTGCTTTGTTTGTCTTGCTTCGGTCTTCACTTCAGTCTTCAAGAGTTTATCTTCAATCTTCAAAACTTCAGATTACAGCACTTTAAGTCTTCAAAGGAGGCTTTAGAGGTTAGTTTATGAGTGTATAGAAGTGTATGTGAGTATATAGGAGGCTATGGTTTGTGTATGGAGGCTAAGATTTGGAAAACCTAAGGAGACTTGGGTTTAGAAAGGCTACGAGCTTTGTATATCGAAAAGTAGGGTTTTTAGACCGAGTTTCCAGACCTCTTTCACGCTAGAGGAGGCTCTGTATTTATAAAGAATATAATCACCTGGCGCCTGTTGCACTGGCGCTAGGGCAAATTTCCTCTGGCCACCACTAGGAGTGGCGCTAGGCCATTTTTTGGCTTGGCGCCACTACTAGTGGCACCATCAACTTAGGAAAGTTCATTAAGTCGGCAAGCAACGTATCTTTGGAAGATTTGGGTGCCTGTATTAGTGACTACCATGCAATTTTTAGCCTAGTTTCACTAGGAGTGACTCCGGAAAGCCCGGGAAGGACTTAACGGACCAGGAAGGGCCTAGAAGGCCGAAAAAGAGCAGCAACCCTTAGAATAGAGTTCCGGAGGTAATAGACTTGAAAAAGGATGACGTGATTTGTCGACAGGGTTGACCGGGCCATCAGGGCAAAACAGTTAACTAGATCGGAAAGCTACTGGGATGGACTCAGAATGTCCCGGAAGAAGACCCGAGATTTAGAAACATTATTTAGAATGTTTCCAAAGGCTACCGGCTTGATACCCAGAGTCAGTGTGGTCGGAAAAGGCGACCGGCCCACTAGGGGCAAAACGGTCATTTTGCACCGGGTTTACCAGTACTGACTTGGAATGATCTGAAAAGATAATAGAAAGTTTGGAACACTATAAGAAGCATTCTCAAGAGGTTACCGGCTTGATACCCAGAGCCGGTGTGGTCCCGGGACGTTCGGATGCCTTGGGACAAAATGGTCATCTTAACCGGAAAGTCTCAAAACTGGCCCGAAACTGACTAGAAGGCACCTAATCATGCCGGATCATCTCTAAGATAATCTTGGAAGGGGTGGACTTACCATTCTGAGGACTCAGGTGTGTTCTCGAGAAACGTGCCAAAAAATGGGCCTAGGGGCAGTTTGGTCATTGTTCACCGAAGTGGACTAGTAGGCACTGGTGTTGACCTGGGTTTTGAGTGTTTCCGCCACTCTGACGGCGGTCTCGTGATACAGGGGTTTGTTGGCAATTCCCTATATCGACTTGTTTGTGATTATTTTCGCTACTTTGACGGTTGTGATGTTTACGAGTACTTCCGCTACTCTAACAGTTCACGATCATTCTCGAGACTGCCTAATCTCGGGAAGCTGCTAAAGGGACTTAGCGCCTGAGAAGTCAACTTTCTCGGAAGGCGTGCTGAAATGGACATTCCTGCATTAGCGGGCTAGCAGGCGCCAAAGTTGGACCGTTCTACCATCTAGGGGACTTGGGGTCTCGTCCCAGTCGATAGGTTTAAAGGGACTTACCGTTCCAAAGAAATTTTCTCCAGAAAACGTGCCGGGTAGGATAGACTTACTGTCTCGAGGAATTATTTTAAAATTGATAAAATTTAATGAAATTTTTAAAGTTTAAAATTTTAAAAAATGTAGGAATATTTTAGAAAACATTTGAAATGATTTTGAGAAATTTTAGGATAACTTTGAAAACCATTGATTTATTGGAAAAATAAAACGTGTGTTTGGAAATTTTGAAAAAATTAAAAGTGTGCGGGAATGCTGATGTTATGTGATTGTAACGTTGTGAAGTGCATGATTTGTATTTTATGTTGATGTCATGGGTGTTGTAGGGACCGTTTTTAAATGAAGCTCTGTCGAAATTTTTAGAAACTAGGGAAAGAGTTGGAAAGGGTTTAGAAATAAAATCTTTTTGAAGGAAAAAGACAGAAACCCTTGAGATTTGACTTGAAGTTAGAAAATCAAAAGGTGTAGGAAATTCGTTTTGACTTATCATTTGAAATCTTTTTATTATTTTTTATTGTTTGTTGTTTATTTTATTTTACTTTATTATGTTATTATTTATCTGCATGTACCGTATATTAACACCTTTTACCTTGGCTTACCTTTTTAGGATGACAGATGCGGGTGATGATGGTTCTGAGAGGAGACATCGCTCGGGGAAGGCGGCTCGGACAGATTCCACCGGTAGTTCTAGTCGATCCAGAGGTAGCGAATGATTTACCGGACGGGCCTCTTCTAGTCAGAGGGGACAGGGGAATAAATCACCTGTCGACCCCTTTCCTCCAGTTGAGCAGGCCTTTGCAGAGGAGAATGGTGCTGAGGAGGAGGTACCAGGCCTTGGGGATCAGGTGACCGATTATGGGAGAGCTTCCTCTAGACATAGGCAGACGGATACTGACTTGGGAGACCTGGAGGTACCGGACATCCCACCGCTTGGGGACCTTGCTTATCACCGTAGCGTATATTCCATACAGCATTTGCCACCTCCTCGGGTACACACAACTTTTAGAGGGGCTATTCATCAGGTCTTCGTGACCATGCAGCAGGCTGCTCCATCATATCGTGCCTTCTTGGTTGAGATCGGATTTCGAGCCTTCATGGGATTACAGGCTAACCGCCTGAACCGGCATTTGGTATTGGCGCTGGTTGAGCGGTGGTTTGGACTTGCCCCCTCCCGAGCGTTCTGCCTTCCCAGTCTCTTGGCTAAGTCAAGACGACCGCACCTTTGCTACTGAGCCATCGCTTGCCAGGCGGGACATTATGAGACGGTGACTTATTTTGTACATCATCTTTAGCTACTTCTGCAACAATAACAAGTCACTTATGCCTTTTCGTTTGGTGAGCATAGTAGCTGATCTTGGGGCTTTATCAGAGTTGGATTGGGGGTCCTTCTCCTTTGGCTACTTCCTTCGATCGATACGGGTTCGGACTTCTTCCCGTTGGGGCAGCATGACTAGTTTCTAGCCCTTTCTTGTCTGGTGGAGCTATGAGTACCTACTTGTGCGTCGCCCTGCAATTATCGAGGATGACCTTTATCCACATGCTTTGAGGTGGGCTCGTGACCGAGTGGCCCAGTGATCGGAGATTACTGACTTTGTGACGTTACGGGCGAACCTGGAGTTGATTAAAGCGAGAGATATGACTTGGTGGCCCTTTATTGGATCAGTTCATTATGAGACTGTACGGTACATAGCCCCGCTATCCTTGTCGAGGGCTGCTTTTCTCAGTGATGATACTTGGGAGTTCTATCTTGGAGAGTGACACTGGTGGCAGTTTCTTAAGGAGTTCCTATCAGCAGGAGCTCCGCCAGAGTATATGTTTGGGGCCTTGGTGGCGGGAGTGCCTATCCCTTATCAAGAGTGGCAGCCGGGTGCCAAGTTCTTGCTTCCTTAAGGCACAGATTATGTTGCACACTTTGGGGCTCATTCTGTTCGTGCCTTCACTCGGTTTGAGGTAGTAGTCGGCGGGTATGCTGTGGGCCAGGAGGTGGTTGACTTGTGGCACCGAGCCAGAAGACATGTGCCCCAGGCTGAGTTTACTACTATGAGGGATCAAAGGGATCAATACCAGACGGAGCGAGATCAGTATCAAGCAGAGGTGGCTTCCTTGACGGCTTGGGTAGCCCAGATGGAAGGTGGCGTGGTATATCGTCTTTTCTCTCCTTATTCTCACCCTGCTATTGTTTAGTTCTCCTTTCATGTGGTTGATTTCGGTTCTATTTTCTCTGCAGGATGCTGGTACTTCGAGTAGTTATCCGCTTCCTCCGATGTCGGGTTTTAGGGATTTCGATCCAGATGACATTGACTTTGACCTTTGATAGATGCCCCTTGTGGAGATTCTGATCTTCCTTTGCCCCTATTCTTGAGATGTATTTATGTTATACAGTTTTATTTTGTAAGTTTTGTACAAAGATGGATATTTATGGTATTTAGATGTATGGATAGACAGATACATTTATGATCTTTACAACTAAGTATACGATCTGATGCATGTGTAGAAATGATGATGTTGTGTATCTATTACAGGGGTTGACATTAAACTGTGTTGGTGATTTCCGTTTCTACAGGGAGTTATACCCTATGTATGCAAAGCTCATGCTGATTTTTTTTGTATGCACATATTAGAAATACATTAACTAACAGAATGACAAAAGTTGTTGTCGAACTCGATATCTTTGGAATGGTAACTCCTTCCTTTTCGGGGGTCTAACCTCTCCTCTGGCTCAACCTTATCTTGATTAGACAATAGCACTTCGCACCTTTCTCAACTTTTTGATCACCTCCGACTCTCTGCTTCGGGGTTAGTGTATATGATTATTGGGCTGAAACTCTCGACTCTAGCGGTTTTAGCAACAGCTTTCCCGACCTTCAACAGGGCGATAAGCGGCCAATCCTTTCAATCCGAGGAGACTTTGTTTAGAACCGTAATGTATGCTAGGTTATGGGGTTTTCAAAACGATGGGATATGTAGGCTCAAATTCAATGTTGTTTTCAACAGGGTTTAGATCTGTACCATCATTGACTTTTTTTCAGTAGGGCTAGCATCCCTCCTTAGCTTCGACAACGTATCTAGCTCATTTAGATCAAGCAATCTGTTTTCAATCAGAGTGGACTTTAGTAGGGTTGTAATGTAGGCCATGGTTTTGGGGTTTTGTAAGAAAAGATAAAGGCTTGAACCTATTGTTTCTACTGGGTTTCTTTGTAACCTAGGATCACCTTTAAATTCCCTTCTTCTCACGGTGAAAATGACTATTTTCTTTCACCCTTTCTATATGCTTTTTTAAGAGAAACATGACTCTCTTCTTTTTCGATCTTCTTATTATGCTTTTGAAGATGACTCTATCATGGTTTTCTTCAGGCCTTTCCTTAGATTTTTTTTTTTTTTTTTTTGGCCTCTTGCCCCTTAGCAACTCTTTTCCTTCGCTTTGTCCTTTTTATCTTTTTTCTTTTTATGGAACGTGTAATTCTTCAACCCTTTTTCCTTAGACCTTTTCCTTGGCAGTTCAATCTAACCCAATGTGGGCGGTGATCCCTAGGTTGGGGTTTTCTTGAAAAAATGATAGATGGCTCAACGAGTTTGGCAAGGGGTTGCTTTTGACTGTATGGGAAATAAAGTGAGGGCCTCTCTTCACTTTGAACTAGATTACTTGATCTATAGAGCTTTCGATACTATCTTAGCAAGATAGAGGTGGATACCATTTCTAGAATTCTCAACTATTGTCTACCCCAGTGTAGGGAGGACAGTTGTGGATCAGGGTTGGCAAAGAAAATTTTCGCTTTCTGCGAGGCACTAGGGGTTAAGCAAAGGGAATGTGAACATTTTCTTTTATTACTATATTTTTTATATGTTAAAAAATGAAAGATGGCTCCCCTTCACTTTGATAATCTGGCCGCACATTGCTTAGCTTCAGTGTCTTGTAAGTGTTACTTTTAGGTAGTATCCTCACTCATCCTCGTCCTCTTTCTTTTTTGAAATCTGGTCATTTGGTGAGTGGTTAACTCATGCTATCATCCCTTCAAGTCGGATCATTTCGTAAGATAAACCATGCCCCTTGCGTAGAAAGTAGATACCATTCACGAGAGACATATAAGATAGCAACAGTGAATAAGAGGACTATCATTTGATTACTATTATCATTTTTTATGGAAAGCATAGAGTTCTTGAGCAGTAAGATAATGTAAACATTGATTTAAAGACAGGAAGTAAAAGGGATAGAAAGAAAGTGAGTGAAAACACCCCTCTCATGTACGCTTTTGATAGGATTCCTGAATTCTTTAATAGGGCTATGGGATAATGCTCATATCAGCGTTCCATCTATGGTTGAGATCTTCAGCCAAGGCAAGACAGGTAGATGTTTCTCCCGGAGTTCTAGGTGAGTTAGCGGTGATGATGTAATTGTCAACTTTCTTAACCATCTTGCCTTCATTTGTTTGCTCCATAGCTTCTCTGACAAACTAGTCCGGTGACTCGTCTTCTTCCAGCCTGATAGGTCGAGCCCGGGGTTTTCTGCTCTGGCGTCCAACCGTGGCTCGGTGTTCCTCAGGTGTACACAATGGGGGATTCTTATCATTGAGTTTGGACAGCTTCTGCTCAATTTTCTTCACAAATTTATATGCGA
Organism: Euryodendron excelsum; assembly: GCA_033060915.1. Lineage (NCBI taxonomy): Eukaryota > Viridiplantae > Streptophyta > Magnoliopsida > Ericales > Pentaphylacaceae > Euryodendron > Euryodendron excelsum. Next base: position 33,504,280 of record CM065397.1, read on the forward strand.
GCTCATCTTCAGGGGTCGGCATTTTATTAGGGTTATACCGTAACTAGGCATGACACTACTCCGTATCTTCGCATTCCATTTCCTCCCCATCATTGTAATATATCTCTTGGCATACAGCAAAACAAACCTTGTTGTTACCAAACTTTGTAATGACGTTGACGGTGTGGTCTAGCGGAGGGTTCGTAGCGCCGTTTGGAGAAGGATTTGCTAGTCGTAAGCCAATAATCTTGTTATCTATCAGGTCTTGAATCTTATGCTTGAGGGTCAAACAATCTTCAGTGTCATGTCCTAGGCTGCCCGAATGATACTTACAGTTTGCTGCAGATTCAAAGTAATGAGGTAGAGGATTGGGCCAGGGTCGGGCAGATATAGGCTTTAGATATCCGGCTGCTAAGAGACCAAAATAGGTTGTGGTCTGTGAGCACGCGAGTTTAGTAAATGTCCACTTTTTCCCACTTGTTCACCTAGGCCGAGGAGGTGTTGCAGATGTTTTTTATGATTGGGAACTGAGCTTTGATGAGGTCACAACTGGGTTAATGGTTCGGGAATTGAAATGGCTTTGGGTTTTATGTTTCAAAATGGATAATTTTCGGTGATAGGGCCAATTGGGTTGGGATGGTATCCGTAAGAGAGATTATATAATCCATGGGTTTGGTTAGAGTTTGGTTTGGAAGGTATCCGAGCAAGGCCCTCAGCCTGGGGAGGTTGTTGGTAACCAATGGTCGAGGCATAGTCTTGGTCTTCCTTCTTCATCCTTTTTCGTCCATCATAGGTTTAGGCCTGCGAGGACTCTGCTTGCTAATGGGTTGCATGCGATAAGAGTGAAGATAGTATGCCTTCCATTTTAGTCATCCTATATCTGACTCCTCTTGTCTCCCCTAGTAATAGAGTTAAGGTATCAAGAGTAAGTAATTTCATAGGCATTTCTTAGCTTTTGGCTTGTAAGACCGGGGGGGGGGGGGGGGGGGAGAACGAGGAGAGGTACCTAAAACCAACAAAGGAATAGAGTCAGTGTTTTATCTTGACAAGTCTTTATGCAATGCATGCTCTAGGGTGCCCCTCTTTAGGAGGGAAACTACACATGGTTTATTGGCTCACTTTTGGAGATAGGGGATTTGCCCCTGTAGGCAGAAACCTTACCATCAGATGGGAACCTTTCATTCGTTCATGCATTTATTTACTCACTCATTTGCGAAAAATAAAGAAATACATTTAACTTCGGGTTTAATATACAAAAGAATTGAAATACACTTAACAGGGGGAGAGGGAACATGTTTCCTTTGGACTTCCACCTATCTAGTTTTACAAAGGAAAAACCTAAACTACTCTTGAGTCTTCGGATTCGCCTTCGTTGGATTTGATGTTAAGGAGGTCGCTGAGAGACCTTATTGATCGATTGCCCCTTGTCTTTATGGCAATCCTATCTCCATGAGCATAGAATGATTGGGGCCCCTCGTATGGAATGAGCTGATGTGCATGCCGTGAGTCCTTAGGGTTACATGGGAACCCTTAGGGCTTAGGTAGGTTTAATGCAAGGGAGAGTGATCTAGGTGTCACTCTCTTTGGGTTTATCATATACGTGAGAATGCAGTGACTTGAGTTACTTGGAACTCTTGTCTTGACATGGAATACGGGATGCATGAAAGTGGATGCGTAGAGTATAAGGAAAGAGAGTATAGTTGAAATACATATGCATGTATGAGCAGTTAGACAGTCATTATAACAATAGGAATATAGTCATTGTAACTATAGGAATAGACAGGTATAAATGAAAGTAAGAGCAGTCGCCCTTTCCTCCATGGTTTTGAAAACGGTGCGCGTGTCTTAAATCCGACAAAGGTTTGGCTATGCATGGTGTGTATATGAGCATGAGGTTGAGGGTTGACTAATGCGTCCTAAAAAGGCTTGGTCCCCGGATCTTCAAACCTAGGCCCACTCCCCGAGGTGAGGCCATGATCAATTGGTGATCCGAGCGGAGAAACCATCAAGAGGCCGTAAGCGAAGAAACTGACACAGTATCTTGCCCACAACTAATATACCATTCCCCCTTTTTAACTAAAAAGGTCATATCAGGGTAAAATGCAAGTATGCAGAATGCAGGTGCATGTGCAGTGTGTGTAAGATTTTTGAAAGTGGAGGAAAGAGCCCAACACCTCTCATTCATCCTGTTCGTCACATTCATGCATGGCAGTTAAAATTTAAATAAAAAGCGCACCTACAAAACAAAGATGCAAGAGTTAGTATGTGGATGGCAAACTTAATACAAGATAATATGAATAAATGCATGTTTTCTTTTAAAACAATTTTGAAAATTTGGTTTTGAAAATTTAAAGTGAATAGGATTGAACAAGTTAATTGAAAACTCTACGTAGGTGAAGGGCAAAGAGACATGACTACGGCCTAACCCTCTAAGTGTCCCCAGCAGAGTCGCCAGCTGTCGCGCCCAGATTTTTCACACTCAAAGGAATACACACACAAGTAGAAAAAACACTGTACTCTCTCATAAGAAGACCTAAGGAGCACTTTTAGAAAGTGAATTTCAAGGAGAGTGTTTTTAGAAAGGAATTTGAAAAGGAGTTTTTGAAAAATAGATTTTGGATGGAGTTTTTGAAAACAACTTTGGAAAGGAGGTTGGAGAGAGTTTTTAGAAAGTATGTTGGAACGGCTACGAGTTCTGAATACTGAAAAGTAGGGTTTTTAGACCGAGATTCCAGACCTCTTTCACGCTAGAGGAGGCTCTGTATTTATAAAGAACATAATCACCTGGCGCCTGTTGTAGCGGAGTTAGGGCAAATTTCCTCTTGGCACCACTAGGAGTGGCGCTAGGCTATTTTTTGGCTTGGTGCCACTACTAGTGGCGCCAGCAACTTAGGAAAGTTCATTAAGTCGGCAAGCAACGTATCTTTGGAAGATTTGGGTGCCTGTACTAGTGACTACCATGCAATTTTTAGTCTGGCTTCACTAGAAGTGACTCCGGAAAGCCCGGGAAGGACTTAAGGGACCGGGAAGGGCCCAGAAGGCCGAAAAAGAGCAGCAACCCTTAGAATAGAGTTTCGGAGGTAATGGACTTGAAAAAGGATGACATGATTTGTCGGAAGGGTTGACCGGGCCATTAGGGCAAAACAGTCAACTGGATCGGAAAACTGCCGGGATGGACTCAAAATATCCCGGAAGAAGACTCGAGATTTAGAAACATTATTTAGAATGTTTTCAAAGGCTACCGGCTTGATACCCAGAGCCGGTGTGGTCGGAAAAGGCGACCAGCCCACTAGGGGCAAAACGGTCATTTTGCACCAGGTTTACTAGTACTGACTCGTAATGATCTGGATAGATAATGGAAGGTCGGGAATACTATAAGAAGCATTCTTGGGAGATTACCGGTTTGATACCTAGAGCCGATGTGGTCAGAAAAAGGCGACCGACCCACCAGGGGCAAAACCGTCATTTTACACTGGGTTTACCGGAACTGACTCGGAATGATCCAGAAAAATAATAGAAGTTTGAGCACACTATAAGAAGCATTCTTCAGAGGTTACCGGTTTGATACCCAGAGCTGGTGTGGTCCTCGGGGCGTTCGGATGCCTAGGGGCAAAATGGTCATCTTGACTAGAAAGTCTTAGAACTGGCCTGAAACTGACTACAAGGCACTTAATCATGCCGGATCATCTCTAAGACGATCTTGGAAGGGGTGGACTTACCATTTTGAGGACTCAGGTGTGTTCTCGAGAAACGTGCCAGAAAATGGCCCTAGGGGCAGTTTGGTCATTTTTCACCGAAGTGGACTAGCAGGCACTGGTATTGACCGGGTTTCGAGTGTTTCCGCCACTCTGACGGTGGTCTCTTGATACAGGGATTTGTTGGCAATTCCCTATATCGACTTGCTTATGAGTATTTCCACTACTCTAACGGTTGCGATATTTACGAGTACTTCCGTTACTCTGACAATTCGCGATCATTCTCGAGATTGCCTGATCTCAGGAAGCTGCTAAAGGACCTTAGCACCTGAGAAGTTAACTTTCTTGAAAGGCATGCCAAAACGGACATTTTTGTAATGGCGGGCTGGCAAGCGCCAAAGGTGGACCGTTCTACCATCTAAGGGACTTAGGGTCTCGTCCCGGTCGACAGGTTTAAAGAGACTTACCGTTCCGAAGAAACTTTCTCCAGAAAACGTGCCGAATAGAATAGACTTACTGTCTCGAAGAATCAACTTTCTCGAGAGAGGGATTGGAATTGGAATTGGAATTGGAGTTAGAAAAGGAATTAGAAAGGGGACTTACTATCTTTGAAAAGACGCACCTGTGAGAATATGGAAAGGGGACTTACCATCTTTAGAAAGACGCGCCTAATTTGGAATTGGAAAGGGGACTTACCATCTTCGGAAAGATGTGCCTACAGAACTGGACCGAACAATGCCCACAAGGGCATTTTGGTCATTTTGTTTCTATGTGGGCCTGGTGGGCCCGCGAAGCGATGGATAGATGGGATTAGACTTGGAAAGTTAATTTGACTCAAGATATGTCCACATTGACTTGAATACAAGTCTGGATGGATTGTAGACTGCCAAGTGGTCAAAAATGGGGTGCTTACACCTGCCTAGCAGTAATGGTCCTACTATTTCAATTCCCCACTAGGCGAAGGGCCAGGGGCTATAGATGGGAGTTAACTCTTGAGTTGGTTGTCTTGGGATGCTTGCAAACCTCTGACACTTGTCACGTCTCTTCACGAAGTCCCGAGCATCTTTACTCATACTCGCCCAATAGTATTCTACTTGGAGTATCTTCTTGGCCAGCAAACGTCCTCTAGAGTGATTCCCACAAATTTCTTCATGAATTTCCCACATTATGTATTCTACCTCTTCTTATATGGCACTCCTGAGTAGAGGTAAAGTGTGTCCTTTTTTGTAGAGAACATTATCGATTAGCACGTACCAGTTTGCTCAAAACTTTATTCTTCTTGATCCCCTCTTGTCCTCTGGGAGGATCCTATGCTTTAGATATTCTCTTATAGGCTTGGCCCATGGGATCTCTGTCCCCACGTTGTTAACTTTTGGGGTTTGGGACGCTTGGTGAACCCAGTATCTCCATGGGTACATCAGGGTTTACTTCTTTGGATGAGGCAAGTTTTGCTATTCGATCAGCCTCCTCATTTTCTAATCTGGGAACTCTTCTTAGCGACACCTTGGCGAACTTCCTGGTGAGGCTCCTTGCCATTTGGCAATACTCTTTCATCTTTTCTCCTTTGGCCTCGTACTCCTCTTAGACCTGTTCAATCACTAGCTAAGAATCACCCCGTACTATGACCTATTCTGCCCCCATTCGCCAAGCTATCCGAAGTCCAGCTATTCAGGCCTCATACTCTGACTTGTTGTTTGTTGCCGAGAACTTGAATCTGAGGGCGTACTCAGTCTTATGCTCATTTGGTGTGACGAGGATGACGCCTGCCCTGCTTGACTATTCGTTGGAGGAGCCATCAACATTCAACACTCAGTCGTGGTCGGTGATTGTTTGATCAGGTTGGGTGTTTGGTGGGTTATGAACTCTACTATGAAATATGGAGCGGCTTGTCCTTTTATTGCCAGTTGTGGTCAGTACTAGATGTTGAATTGGATAAGCTCGATCAACCACTTCATCAATCACCTTAAGGTTTCGGGTTTGTGCAAAACTTTCTTCAGGGGTTTGTCCATCAAGACCACAATGGTATGTACCTGGAAATAAGGTTTGA
>CM065397.1:33515000-33597500 GCA_033060915.1 Euryodendron excelsum
TTTGTAGCTTAGTTCAAGGCTTTTGGAGTCCATTTTTCGCAAGGCTCGTTAAACGTGAACTTGTACAACTTTGCGAGATCTTTCCAATGGCGCATCTTTCATTCCATTCCGAAGTATGGATGAACACTTGCACGTTTCCTGAGACAAATCCTGGCAATGATCCTTGATATATGTGCCCGCACTTCGGATCACTTTTATGGTTCCATATCCTCTTCTTTATCAACATTTACTTGTAATGAACTCAAAACACGACTCTCAATACAATATACACTAAAGAGGGTATAATTAACCTAATCTAGAGCTAACTTAAGTTAGTTTAGTTGCATTGAACTGCATTTATGCAGCTCAATCACACCCCCCCCAAGTAACATTTTGCTAGTCCCTAGAAAAACAAAAAAAACAAAACATAATTTCTCATTTCGAAAGAGTCCCGAATGCATTTACCTTATGCATCAAGCCTTTAAACCCCTAGGTTACCCCTAGTGGATGGGTGGTGTCTCGTGAGGGCTTCCAGTGATAATACCCACAAACATTAACATTATGTAATGCATCAAAAACAATTCACCAATAGCTTCTCAACACAATACAATGCAAGCATTTCAAATCAACCCATTCATGTCATGCTAACCACAAAACTGTCCAATGCAATACAACCAAGAGATTCAAGTATAATAATAACGTCATGTTCCCAAAGATCAACTATCATACCTCCCATAACAACAACCGATACCTTCGATTCAAAACTCACAAGTCATACACTGTCAACAATAGAACACACCAATTTCCCTTAACAGATTGCTCGTTATATGAGTAGGCATAAAAATAATACAAATAAAGCAATCCCAATTTCAAAAATCGTAAAAACATAAAGTGTATCAACTAGGCATAGCTTCATGAAATGAATGCTTACAGTTAATGTAACAGTTGCGAATTTGACATGATGATTGTTACATGCAAGAACTCAAAGACTTATACAATTCCAGATGATTGAGGCCATATGAATACAAGAACAGTCCAAGAAAATAGAGAGAATCAAGCGGTAATAGATCTCAACATATGCATTGGCCGCTACACATGCCAAGTTAATAAACATACACTTCAAACTCTCTTTGTTTTTTTTTTTTATCTTTTCTTTTTTCAGACTTTTCAACTTCTTCTATCATATTGAACTCTATTTTACTTTCTCAACTATTTTTTTCTTCTTTCTTCCTCTTCCTCCGATATTTCACAACTTCTCAAAAGACATGCAATACATCTTTTCGTCCCCAAATTTAAGACAGCCTCCATATTTACACGCTTTTCGATATTATTTATACACAATTATTGAAAAGAATGACAAAAAGGAAAGAAATAAATTACTCGGCCTCATTGTACCGAAATTCAGAACAGGTATATGTCAAACAGTTCAACCATGTAAAATGTGTCAACTATTCTAACTTATCACAATAACATGTAAACCAAACTCAAACATACTGAAGCTATTCAAACAACGAAGCTCAATAAATTACCTTGAGTATACGTAAAACCGCTCACAAAAACGATTCATGGCTCTAAAGCGTACAAGGTGAACATCTCCACTCTATGGAAGTAGATATGGAAATCTATGACAATTTCATATCCAAAACACAACTCATGCTTAGTGTAAGTTATCCTCTCCCTCTATACAGCACAGATAGCTCAGTATTAAGCAATGCAAGAATGAATCAACATAATAATTAGCTTAAACATCATACTATGCAAAGTCACTAGTTAGTTCAACTGTCTTTGAAAACAAAACACGATGATTTAATCATGGTCCCAATCCTAAGAAGTCTCAACACATCCACAGCAAATGAAATATTGACACTATACCCATGGAATGTGAAGAGTCCAAGTGAAATTCAAAGGCACCAGAAAACAGACATGTTTTGGATGACATTCAATATAGAGTGAACTGGAAAATAAACATGTTTCAATAGCTTACAAAAGAATCATTCTACATTAAACAATTCAAAAAGATAACACCAGGTTTTATATATCCAAGTTAGCCAAAAATGATCATATCCAAAAAAAACGAGTCACTGTGTCCAAAAAACTATCAACAAGATCCACAAAAACATCCAAAAACATTCAAGAATCCAATGCCCTACCCAGTTGAGACTATAAGAGTTCTAGATTGATAACATAATGTAAGCACCCCATTTTTGACCGCACGGCAGTCTACGTTTAGTCTAGACTTGTACTCAAGTCAATATGGGCATATTCCAACCGAAACCAACTTTTTAAGTCCAAATCCAATCTATCCATCACTTCACTGGCCCGCACAGGCCCAAATAGAGGCAAAATGACCAAAATGCCCTTAGGGGCATTGTCTTTTCCAATTCCAATTCCAATCCCTCTCTTGAGACAGTTTATTCCTCGAGACTGTTCCAAATCAGGCACGTCTATCCGAAGAAGGTAAGTCCCCTTTCCAATCCCTCTCTCGAGACAGTTTATTCCTCGAGACGGTTTTAAATTAGGCACGTCTTTCCAAAGACGATAAGACCCATTTCCAATTCCAATCCCTCTCTCGAGACAATTTATTCCTCAAGACAGTTTTAAATCAGGCACGTCTTTTCGAAGACGGTAAGTCCCCTTTCCAATCCCTCTCTCGAGACAGTTTATTCCTCGAGACGATTCCAAATCAGGCACGTCTTTTCGAAGACGGTAAGTCCCCTTTCCAATCCCTCAATTGATACAGTTTATTCCTCGAGACGGTTCTAAATCAGGCACGTCTTTCCGAAGACGATAAGACCCCTTTCCAATTCCAATCCCTCTCTCTCGATAGTTTATTCCTCGAGACAGTTCTAAATCAGGCACATCTTTCCGAAGACGATAAGACCCATTTCCAATTCCAATCCCTCTCTCAAGACAGTTTACTCCTTGAGACGGTCCGGCACTTTTTTCAAGAAAAACTCTTCGAAACGGTAAGTCCCTTTAAACCTGTCAACCGGGACAAGACCCCAAGTCCCCAAGATGGTAGAACAGTCCACCTTTGGCGCCCGCTAGCACGCTAATGTAGAAATGTCTGTTTAGGCACGCCTTCGGAGAAAGTTGAATTCTCAGGTGCTAAGTCTCCTTTAGTAGCTTCCCGATATCAGGCAATCTCAGGAATGATAGTGAACCGTCAAAGTAGCGGAAATACTCGCAAACATTGCAACCGTCAGAGTAGCGAAAATACTCGTAAACAGGTCAATATAGGGAATTGCCAACAAACCCCTGTGTCACGACGACCGCCATCAGAGTGACGGAAACACTCAAAACCCAGGTCAACACCAGTGCCTGCTAGCCCACTTCGGTGAAGGATGACCAAACTGCCCCTTGGGCCTTTTCCGAGACTTTCCAGTCAAGATGACCATTGTGCTCCTAGGCATCCAAGCGTCCCGGGAACCACACCAGCTCTGGGTATCAAACTGGTAACCTTCTGAGAATACTTCTTATAGTATTTCCGACCTTCCTCTACCTTCCCGGATCATTCCGAGTCTGTTCCGGCAAACCCGGTGCAAAATGACCGTTTTGCCCCTAGAGGGCCAGTCACCTTTTCCGACCACACTAGCTTTGGGTATCAAACCAGTAACTTTCCAAGAATGCTTCTTATAGTATTCTCAACCTTCCTCTATCTTTTCAGATCATTCCGAGTCAGTTCCGGCAAACCCGGTACAAAATGACCATTTTACCCCTGGTGGGCCGGTCTCCTTTTTTGGCCACACTGGCTCTGGGTATCAAACCGGTAACCTCCTAAGATTTCTTCTTATAGTATTCTCAAATTTCCTTTATCTTTCTGGATCATTCTGAGTCAGTTCCAGTAAACCCGGTGCAAAATGACCGTTTTACCCCTGGTGGGCCGGTCACCTTTTCTGACCACACCGGCTCTAGGCACCAAACCGGTAACCTTCTGAGATGCTTTTTATAGTGTCCTCAACCTTTCATTATCCTTTCGGATCATTCCGAGTCAGTTCCGACCAACCCGATGCAAAATGACCTTTTTGCCCCTAGTGGGTCGGTCTCCTTTTCTGACCACACCGGCTCTGGGTATCAAATCGGTAACCTCTCGAGAATGCTTTTTATAGTACTCTCAACCTTTCTTTAGCTTTTTGAATCGTTCCGAGTCAGTTCCAGTAAACCCGGTGCAAAATGACTGTTTTATCCCTAGAGGGCCGGTCGCCTTTTCTGACCATACCGGCTCTGGGCATCAAACCGGCAACCTTTGAGAACATTCTGAATAATGTTTTCAAATCTAGAGTCTTCTTCCGGGACAGTCCGAGTTCGTCTTGCAGCTTTCCAACTCGATTGACTATTTTGCCCCTAACGGCCCGGTCAACCCTTCCAACATATCTTGTCCTCATTTTTCAAGTCAAATACCTCTGGGACGATATTCTAAGTGTTCCTGCTCTTTTCCAGCCTTTTGGGCCATTCCCGGTCCCTTAAATCATTCCCGAACTTTCTTGAGTCACTCCTAGTGATGCCAGGCTGAAAATTGCGTGGTAGTCACTAGTATAGGCGCCCAAATCTAGTCAAAGATACGTTACTTGCCGACCTTAAACATTTCCTAAATGGCTGGAGCCACTGGTAGTGGCGTCAAGCCAAAAAATGCCCTGGCGCAACTCCTAGTAGCGCCAGTGTAATGTTTGGCCTGGCGCCACTGCAACAGGCGGCAAGTTTGTCCAACCTCTATAAATACAGAGCCTCTTCCAGCGTGAAGGAGGTCCGCAAACTCATTCTAAAAACATCAATATTTGATATACAAAGCTCGAACACTCCCTAAACCCTAGCTTCCTTAGGTTTTCCAAACCCTAGCCACCATACACTTATACACTAGCCTCCAACCCTCCTTGAAGACTTGAAGAGCTGCAATCTGAAATTTGAATATTGAAGACAACTCTTAAGGATTGAAGACGAAGATCAAGACGAAGACCGAAGACAAGCAAAGCGCGCAAAATAAACAAGACATACGGTAGGCTTTCTTTTTAAATTTCCGCACTTCCCTCTCTCTTCTCTCTCCTAACCCACTTGGGTTTTCTCTATTTTAATCCCCCATCTCTTTCCCCCCCCTTTCTTTGCATGCTTGAAACAAGGGGACTCCCGGTCCATGTGTAGGATTAGACTATTGAAGGGTCACCATGTCGGGGGCTTTCCTTTAGGCTAACCAGAGACCACGTGGGTTCGGCCCCCTTGATTATGTGGTGAAGCCTTAGCCTTGTATGTTCATGACCCCAAATTTGCATTGTGCATATCATGATCTTGCATCTTCCGAAATTCGTTTTCAAACTCATTTTCAAAATTGTTTTCAAACTTGTTTTCAAAATTGCATCTTAATCTCCTTTTCCAAAACTTATTTTCAAAATCACAATCATAGGGTGATTCTAGCTTTTTCATTGTCAGGATTGCTTTAGGAAAGTGTTATATTCAAAGTGACCAACATGGTCCATATTTTCAACCGTTGTTGTTTTCAAAACCACTTTCTTAAAGTGGTTCTAGCTCTCTTATGGCTAGAATTGCTTTAGGAAAGTGAAATGTTTTTATACTTTCCAAAAAACTCTATTTTCAAAAATCTCTTTTCCTAAAGCCTCCTCTTTCAACGTGCTTTCTAAAAACTCTCCTTTCCAAAGTTGTTTTAAAAAACTCCCTCCAAAAATTTATTTTTCAAAACTCTCTTTTTCAACTCCTTTTCAAAACACTCTCCTCAAAATTCACTTTCCTAAAAACTCTCTCCAATAATCTTTCATCAAAAATCTTTCTAAAAACTCTCTTTCCAAAAATCTCCTCTCTAGGTTTTCTTTCCAAAAATCCTTGTTTCCAAAAAACGCACTTTCTAAAAAACTCTTCCTTTAGAGCCCAAGTCAAGCCCTATAACTAACAATTAGGAAACCTTAATTTTCTTTCCAAAAACATGGTTTTCAAATTTGCCTTCAAACCTAGGTTTCCAAAACCTCTTGTTTTCTACATCAAAACTATACATATTTCTAAAACCTATTTTCTATGTCAAAACTATACACTTCCAAATCTAGGGTTTCTAAAACCTCTCTTTCCAAATCCTTGTCAAATCCAATCTTCCCTATAGAAAACTAAATCCAATCTCCCGTTTAGGAAACTAGATCCAATCCTCCGTTTTTGGAAACAAAATCAAAGTTTCTCTTTTAGAAACAAAATCCAATCCCTTCCTAATCCAAATCTTTCCTAATTCAAATATTTCCTAATCCTCCACTTTCCTAAAATCTTAAGTTTCCAAAACTTGAACATAAAAAATCTTTCCTAAATTTTAAAACTTAACTTCCACATCTTTCCTAATTCAACCCTTTCCTAACACTATCCCTTTCCAAATCTCAACTTTCCAAATCTAAGTTTTCAAACCTTTCCTAAATTCAAACATTTCATAATTTCAAGATTTTCTAGAACTCAAACTCTAAAACTTTCTAAATCTTAAACTTTCCAAATTTTAAATCTTTTCAGATTCAAAGTTTTCCAAGTTCAAAACTTTCTTAAATTAAGACTTTTTAAATCTAAAAACTTTCTAAATTCTAAACTTTCCTAAAACTTCAAATCTTTCCAAATCTAAAATTTTCTAAACTCAAAACTTTCTTACTTTCAAAACTTCGCCATTTCAAAACATTCCAAACTTTCCAACTTTCAAAACTTCATAATTTCAAAACCTTTCCTAAAATGAAAACTTTCCCAATTTGAGCACTTTCCTAAATTGAGACATTCCAAATTCAAAACTTTTCTAAGTTGAAATTTTCTTAATTCAAAACTTTCCTAATTCGAACCTTTTCTACCTCGAAATCTTTTCTAATTTCAAAAATTTCCTAATTTCGAAACTCTCCTAATTTGAAAACTTTCCTAATTCAAAACTTTCTTAATTTGAAACTTTCCAAAAATGAAACTTTCCTAATTCGAAACTTTCCTAAATTGGACCTTTCCTAATTCGAATCTTTCCTAAATCCAATCCTTTCCTAAATCTTCCAAGCCTAACATTAGAGTCAAATCTTTTCTAAAAACTTTCCAAGTCGATTCCAATCCTTCTTTTCTAAGTTCCTAAGTCTAGGTTTCCTAAACCTTCGTCTTTCCAAAACAAGTCTAAATCTTTCTTCCAAGTTCTATATTTTCAAATCACAGTCCAATCTTTTCCAAAATTTTAAATTCTAATCTCTTCTTCTAATTTCAAATCAAATCCAATTTTCAATTCAATCTCTTTCTTTCAATCCAACCTTTTATTTTCAATCGGACTCTTGTCTGAACTACGATTGACTTGATTCCTCCAAAAGGATACGTAAGCAACTCTTTCAAATTTCAAATTCCTCCACATTTTCCAAATCTCAAATTCTACAATCTTTTCAAATCTCCAATCTATTTTCAAACTTCCAATTTCAAATTTCTATTTCCAAATCTCTATTTCTAATTTTTCTAACTTTTCAATTTCAAATATCTCTTCTAAAATCAAATCAATTTCTTTCCAAATTTATTTTTCAATACTCTCTTTTCTTGCACTTGCATATCATACATCATGTTAGTTTCTTTTCAAACATTCTTTTTCAAAGTGGATAGGATTGAACTATAGTTAGTTAAAGACTCTCGTAGGTGAATCTAGGGTAGATTGACATGTAGGTACCGAAAGAGCGGGGTAGGGTGATGACTTAGTACGTCTTCCCTACACGTAACCAACCTCCGAACCTAGGATCACTGTTTTCAAAGGCTAAAAGGAGTTATTTTTCAAAGAGGGCTAAATGTTTTTCAAAGGTTGCCAAAAAATCTATTTTCCTAAAAACCCTTTCTTGAGGAGATATTTTCAAAATCATTTTCTAAAAACCCTAAGTGTAGTCTTCGGATTATTCTTAGTTTTTTAGGTGACCTAACTCACCTTAATCAAGTTAGGCGGCGACTCCAAATCTTTTTCAAAAGCCCTTTATTCAAATCTATTTTCAATTCAAACCTAGTCGCACTCATTCTTCTAGGAGGGTGAGTTCTAACGAGAGAGTACAGTGTTTTTCTCGCTTGTGTGAGTATTCCTCGAGTGCGAAAAATCTGGGCGCAACACATATATAAGAAAATGAAAACTTGGCCTAGACTCCACTAAATCCCTACTCCTCATCATCATTCTCATCATCAGACTGCAACTGGATGAGCATCCCCTTAATCTCCTGCAACAGAGTAGTGTGTCTGCATGACTGCTGCTCTAGTGTAGTCATCCTAGTCTCAAAATCCGTCATCTGAGTCTCCAAATCAGTCCTCAGGCCAGTAATCGCAGGCTGCAACTCCTTTACCCCAATAGATGGTGCTCCCAGTGCCCCTACTGCTAACTTCCTCTTCTTCCTCTATCCCTCAGACCGACTCAAGGAACTCTTATCAATCGGCTTCTCCGATTCCAACCTAATAAGGTCCACCGGAATAGGAACCCCGTGCTTCTTAACCAATGCAGTCAGAAACCCCACAAATGGCACAAAACCCCGAATATCTACGGAATTATAAGCCATACATAGTAACATGAACAAAATTCGAGGCAAATCAACAGATTTTCCTGTACCAATAGCCCACAATAGAGCTGCCCTTGTAACGCTCATAGCTATGGTGCACTTTAAAGGTAGTAACGAATGACAGGAAAAGAGAAATATGATGAGATACTTATCCTTGAGGCACATCTTATTACATTGTGCCTCCACATCCCATGTTTCACCTTCTAGGAGCAACTCCAGGGAAATGGTAGCCAAATCAGGCTGCCCCACATCCAGAAAGTTGAAGTCTGAGTTCTCTACTCAAGGGATACCAAAGATCTCAACGAAGGTGTCTGGAGTTACTACCAATTTCATCCCCCTCACCCAGCTCACCATCTTTTCCTTCCCTTTCTATAACACCGATTTGTGCTTAATATTTGACATAAATTCCTGGCACAGTGTGAGAATGGATTCGGTCTTGAAATTCGCTAAACTAACCCATCCCCGGTTTGTGAAGTCCCTGAGAAAACCAAAACCTAATTCTCAAATGTGTCTATATGAAATTCTCTCTCGATGACTGCCCCATTTTTCACCCACATCCGGTTATAAAACTTCTCTTTTACTTCCTCGGTGAAACAGGTGTCATCATAACCTAGGTCAACAGTAGTCTTCCCCTTCCCTTTATCCTGTTGGGTTGGTTGAGATTTTGATAAGGTCGGACCTTTGGATTTCTTACCCGAGCCCCTTGGCTTATCTCCCTTGTTACCCCTTTTTTTTTGTAATGCTCATCTCTCAATACCCTGCAAATGCAAGCAATGCACATAACATATCATACTCAACATTCAGATGTAATGCATGAGAGTGTGCCTAGGTGAAGTGTTTGCTTCGGCTTATGACTACCAAGAGGCTTGAAAGTATGCCCAATGCAAAATTGGTACCCAATGGAAGAGGACGATGCCCCTCCTAACTACTAAGCCTCCTTACAACAACAACCCCAACCTCAGAAAGTCATTAATAGCCTTCTATCAAACACCTAGTGGGCAACCCATGGATCAAAGTTTTTAGGTGTAAAGCTTCTATGCCCTAGCCTTCACTCTTCACTTCAGGTTACCTACAATGCATTGGGGTCCCATTGAACCCAAAATTAAGGCCAAAGATTCACTGGGGCATTTTCACAAACATTTGGTGTGCATAAAAAAACCCTTGTTCAACAGGAGACTCTATACCATCGAAATTCTCCCAAAATTTTGTTAACAATATAGGGAAAGCCCCCAACCATCCAATTGAGAAATATATGCATGACTTAGAATGTGCAATTATGAGATTATGCATCAAGTTGATGGTCATCACCCCCGAATGGAACCCTAGGGCTCTCTAGACATTCAATCAACCAACTAGAACAGTTAGGGTGTGGAAGTTACCTTACTTAGTGGGGAATTCGAAAAAAGAAGGCTAGAGATTAAGAGCTTGAAGCTTCCAAGAGTGAATCGCCGAAATCCCTACTTTCTCCTCTATCGAGCACTTGAGAGATAATAGGCGCATATGGCCCCTACTCTGCCCATTTGGCCTTTTAAAAAAAATGATTTTTGGGCTTAGCATTCAAACGCCTTCAGGAGAGTTCAAACCCTTGGGCTAAAATTCCAATTTCATGGTTCGGAGGGTTCAAACGCCTCTACAGGAGTCCGAACTAGAAGGCAAAAAAATGTGGTATATTGAAGCATCATGCCTCAGAGCGTTCGAACGCAGTCAGGGGAGTTTGAACCCTTAAGCAAAATTTCCATCAGTAAAGCCTCTGAGCGTTTAAACACCAAAAGGAGGGTTCGAATGCTAGGGCAAAAACCTTACTTTCTCTGTTTGTGGTCTTGTGCAACTTGTTCACATTTTTGGGTTTCATTCTTCTCTACCCTACCCTATCCCATCAACTATCCTAAGTACTAATAAACATAAAACCTAAATAAACAACCCTAAGACCCTAAAACAAAAGTTTTCACACTACGAAGTACCCCCCCCCTCCCACAACTAGAGATGAGCAGTCTTCGAAATGCAAGAAAAAAATAAAAACAAAACGACACTACGATGGACAAGCAGGAGAAAGGTGAAAGGGTGGGACAACACCGCCTCCCCCCAACTAGGGTTAAACTATCCCTAACTCGAATCGACCTATACACTTACTATACAACATACACAAAAGGCATTATGTCTCATTTTATGCAAAAGGTGGTGGATCACATATATCCACACATTCAACCTATACCTGCTCAAGCTCAAAATAGGGCTTCAATTGATGCCCATTGCCTGTAGAAACATTACCATTTATGGGATTCCGAATTTCGACTACCCCATGAGGTGAAACGTCTTTTACAATAAAAGGTCCAGACCATCTACTTTGAAGCTTACCCGAAAATAAGTGTAACCTGGAATTGTACAGAAGGACCTTTTGACCAACTTCGAAAGATTTACGTAGGATGTGCTGGTCATGTATAGACTTCATTTTTGTTTTAGAGATCTTTGAGTTCTCATAGGCGTCGTTCCGTATCTCTTCTAGTTCATTGAGTTACAATTATTGTAAAGTCCCCGCCTGATCAAGACTCATGTTAAATTGGTGGATTGTTCAATACGCCTTGTGTTCTATTTCAACCGAATGGTGGCACGCCTTCCCGTACACAAGTCTATATGAAGATGACCCCAGGATGGTCTTATATGCAATCCTATATGCCCATAATGCATCCACTAATCTCAATGACCAATCTTTTCGATTAGGGTTGATGGTTTTTTCGAGGACTTGTTTGATCTCCCAATTTGCTAGCTCAACTTGGCCTTGTGTTTAGGGGTGATAAGGTGTACTAACCTTATAAACCACCTCGTACTTTCTCATTAAGAGACCTTCGAGCCAGTTATAGAAGTGGGAGCCACCATCACTGATGATAGCATGGGGCATATCAAATCTAGAGAAAATCTACCCCTTTAAGAACTTGACCACAACAACATGGTCGTTGGTACGTGCTGGTATGGCTTCTACCCACTTAGACACGTAGTCCATGGCCACTAGAATATAGAGATAGCCACACAAATTAGGAAACGGTCCCATAAAATCAATACCCTAGCAATCAAAGACTTCTAGAATAATGATAGGGGTAAAAGGCATCATGTGCCTCCTAGAAAGACTTCATAACCGTTGGCATCTATTGCAAGACGTGCAAAAGGTATGGACATCATGGAATAAGGTAGGCCAATAGAAACTACTTTACAAAATCTTTACAGCAGTTTTGCATGATGAAAAGTGCCCACCACACTTCTGTGAATGACAAAACTCTATTATACTTTTCACCTCATTATCCGGAACACACCGACCAACAATTTGATCAGGGCAGTACTTAAACAAGTAAAGATCTTCCCAGGAGAAATACCTCACATTCTTAAAGAACTTCTTATTATCAATGATAGACCAATGTGATGGTATCCTACCGGTGGCTAAGTAGTTTGCAATATCAGCATACCACGGGGTCATTATGCTTGTATATGCAGTGATTTGGAAGAGATGCTCATCTGAAAAGTGTTCATCTATTGGAAGGGGGTCTTGGGCTTCCCCATCAGTATAGAGTCGCGACAAGTGATCGGCTACTACGTTTTCAATCCCTTTCTTGTCTCAAAATTCAATATAAAACTCTTGTAGTAAGAGAATCACCGGATGAGTCGAGGTTTCGCATCGAGTTTACTGAAGAGGTACTTTAGTGCGGAGTGATCGGTGTATATGATAACAAGTGATTTGACTAAGTACGACCTAAATTTGTCAAGTGCAAAAACCACGGTAATGAGCTCTTTTTCTATAATGGTATAGTTCAATTAGGCATCATTAAGGGTTTTGCTTGCATAATAGATGACATATGGTTTGTTATCTACCCTTTGCCCAAAAACAACCCCCACTGCATGGTCACTTGAGTCACACATCAACTCAAAAGGAAGAGACCAATCGGGTGATCTAATAATAGGTGCGGTAATGAGAAGCCCTTTGAGTTTATCGAAGGCTTCTTGGCATTGTGGTGTCCACTCGAAAGGTACATCTAATGAAAGCAAGTGGGACAAAGGTCTAGATATGGCACTAAACCCCTTAACGAAATGCCAGTTGAACCCGGCATGCCCTAAAAGGGATCTTACATATTTTACACTCTTAGGGGCAGGACGATGTTGAATAAGTTCAACTTTTGCTTGGTCTACCTCTATCCCTTTGTTGGACACTATATGTCCAAGGACTATACCTTGTGTCACCATAAAGTGACAGTTCTCCCAGTTAAGCACTAAGTGGCTTTCCTCACATCTCTTTAAGACTCGCTCTAAGTGCTCAAGACACGACTCATAGGTGTCTCCATATACCGAGAAGTCATCCATAAAAACTTCAAGGATCTTCTCAACCATGTTGCTGAAAATAGACATCATGCACCTTTGAAAAATGGTTGGTGCATTACATAGGCCGAAGGGCATTCTCCTATGTGCATAGGTGCCAAAAGGGTACTTGAATGTAGTCTTTTTCTTGATCTTCTAAGGTGACCTCTATTTGGTTATAGCCAGAATAACCATCTAGGAAACAATAAAAAGCCCGGCCCGCAACTCGTTATAGGTAATTGCCACATTAAGCTTCCGGTAGTCAATACACATTCTCCAACCTGTTTGGATCCTAGTTGGCACTAGTTCATTATGCGCATTTTGTACTACCGTTACTCCCGACTTTTGAGGGACGACTTGGGTTCGACTCACCCATTTAGAATCAGAGATGGGGTATATAATACCCATATCGAGAAACTTCAGTACTTCTCCTCTAACTACCTCCTTCATGTTGGGGTTTAAGCATCTCCGCATTTGACGCATGGGCTTAGACTCTTCTTCGAGATATATATGATGTGTGCACATGAGAGGGCTAATATCCTGAAGGTCCGTTGTTGTCCACCCTAAGGCTTTCCTATGCCTAGTGAACACTTTTAGTAAGGATGCCTCTTAGCCTTTAGACGGGCTAGAGGATATGAATATGGGATATGATTCACCTTCCCCAAGAAAAGCATACTTGAGGGTAGAAGGTAAAGGCTTACTTTCAGGAATTGGTGGTTACTCTTCAGAAGAGACTGGCTTGACAACACTTGAGGTAAGGGGTTCAAAGTTAGGGATCTAATAACCCACATGCATGACCATATCACTCCCTTCCTTCGCAATCGATGGGTCCCTAAAACATAGACACTCAGAGTCTAATTGATCACGTGGCTCACTCCAAACTAGAACCCTCTCAATTAGGTCCTCCATCAACTCCTAATCTATATGCTCTTGAATGATAGACTCAATGAAGTTTACTTCCTTACTTTGGTCTACCTCTTGTAATTGCTTACTGTAAGCACCCCATTTTTGACCGCTCGGCAGTCTACGCTCTGTCCAGACTTGTACTCAAGTCAATATGGACGTATTCCAATCGAAACCAACTTTCTAAGTCCAAATCCCGTCTATCCATCGCTTCGTGGGCCCACCAAGCCCAAATAGAGGCAAAATGACCAAAATGCCTTTAGGGGACATTGTCTTTTCCAATTCCAATTCCAACCCCTCTCACGGACAATTTATTCCTCGAGACGGTTCCAAATCAGGCACGTCTTTCTGAAGACGATAAGACCCCTTTCCAATTCCAATCCCTCTATCGAGACAGTTTATTCCTCGAGATGGTTCCAAATCAGGCACGTCTTTTCGAAGACGATAAGACCCCTTTCCAATTCTAATCCCTCTCTCGAGACAGTTTATTCCTCGAGACGGTTCTAAATCAAGCACGTCTTTTCGAAGAAGATAAGACCCCTTTTCAATTCCAATCCCTCTCTCGAGACAGTTTATTCCTCGAGACGGTCCGACACGTTTTTCAAAGAAAACCTCTTCGAAATGGTAAGTCCCTTTAAACCTGTAGACCGGGACGAGACCCCAAGTCCCCTAGATGGTAGAACGGTCCACCTTTGGCGCTCGCTAGCCGGCCAATACAGAAATGTCCATTTAGGCACGCCTTCTGAGAAAGTTGACTTCTTAGGTGCTAAGTCCCCTTTAGCAGCTTCCCGAGATCAAGCAGTCTCGGGAATGATCGTGAACGGTCAAAGTAGCAAAAATACTCGCAAACATTGCAACCGTCAGAGTAGCGGAAATACTCGCAAACAGGTCGATATAGGGAATTGCCAACAAACCCCTGTGTCATGACGACCACCGTCAAAGTGGCGAAAACACTCAAAACCTAGGTCAACACCAGTGCTTACTAGCCCACTTCGGTGAAAAATGACCAAACTACCCCTTGGGCCTTTTTCGAGACTTTCCGGTTAAGATGACCATTGTGCCCCTAGGCATCCAAACGCCCCGGGAACCACACCGGCTCTGGGTATCAAACCGGTAAACTTCTGAGAATACTTCTTATAATATTCCCGACCTTCCTCTACCTTTCCGGATCATTCCGAGTCGGTTCTGGCAAACCCAGTGCAAAATGACCGTTTTGTTCCTAGAGGGCCGGTCACCTTTTCTGACCACACCGGCTCTGGGCATCAAACCGGTAACTTCCCGAGAATGCTTATTATAGTATTCTCAACCTTCTTCTGTCTTTCCGAATCATTCTGAGTCAGTTCCGGCAAATCCGGTACAAAATGACCGTTTTGCCCCTGGTGGGCCGGTCTCCATTTCCGATCACATCAGTGTCGCGCCCAGATTTTTCACACTCGAGGAATACTCACACAAGCGGGAAAAATGCTTTACTCTCTCGTTAGAACTCACCCTCCTAAAAGAATGAGTGCGACTAGGTTTGAATTGAAAATTAATTTGAATAAAGGGCTTTTGGAAAAAGATTCGGAGTCTCCACCTAACCTGATTAAGGTGAGTTAGGTCACCTAAAAGCTAAGAATAATCCGAAGACTACACTTAGGGTTTTTGGAAAACGATTTTGAAAATATCTCCTCAAAAGAGGGTTTTTAACGAAAAATAGGTTGTTTGGCAACCTTTGGAATTGAAAAGTTTTGGAAATTGAAAGTAGAGATTTGAAAATAGAAATTTGAAATTAGAAATTTGAAAATAGATTGGAGATTTGGAAAGATTTTGGAATTTGAAATTTGGAAAATATGGAGGAATTTGAAATTTCAAAGAAGTTGTGGAATTTGAAATTTGAAAAATGTTGTGATCACACCCATGAGGGTGGAATTGAAAGTTCAAAAAATGTTGTGACCGCACCTATGAAGGTTGCCTACGTATCCCTTTGGGAGAATCAGGTCAGACGTAGTTCGGACCGGAGTCCGATTGAAAATAGAAGAGTGGATTTGAAGAAGGAGATTGAATTGGAAGATTGAAAGATTGAACTTTGAATAGAGGATTGAAAATTGGAATTTGGAATTTTGGAATTGAAAAGATTGAATTTTGATTTGAAAAGATAGATCTTGGAAAAAAAATTTAGACTTATTTTGGAAAGATGGAGGTTTAGGAAACCTAGACTTAGGAAAGAGAAGAGATTTAGGAAAGATTCGACTTGACTTGGAAGGTTTAGGAGATTAGGAAAGATTAGATTTAGGAAATGTTTGAATTAGGAAAAGGTCTGATTTAGGAAAGTTTCGAAGTTAGGAAAGTGTCATCTTAAGAAAGTTTCGATTTGGAAAGTTCCGCTTTAGGAAAGTTTTCGAAATAGGAAAATTTTGGAATTAGGAAAGTTTTCGACTTAGGAAAGTTTTGAATTTGGAAAGTTTCAACTTAGGAAAGTTTGAATTTGGAATGTTTTGAAATAGGGAAGTTTTGAAAATTGGAAAGTTTTGTTTTAAGAAAGGTTTTGAAAATTAGGAAAGTTTAGTTTTAGAAAGGTTGAGAATTTGGAAAATTTCAAGTTAAGAAAGTTTTGAATTTTGGAAAGCTTAGAATTTTAGAAAAATTTAAATTAGGAAAGATTTAGAAAAGGTTTGAATTAAGAAAGTTTTGAGTTTAGAAAGTTTAGGATTTAGAAAGATTTGAAGTTTTAAGAAAGTTTAGAATTTAGAAAGTTTTAGATTTAGAAAGTTTTGGAGTTTTTTTAGAAAATCCTAAGATTAGGAAAGGTTTGAAAACTTAAATTTGGAAAGTTAAGATTTGGATTTTGAAATTTAAGGAAAGATTTAAAGTTTAGGTTTAGGAAACTTATGGTTTAGGAAGGAATTGAACTAAGAAAGGTTTGGATTAGGAAGGGATTGGCTTTGGTTTCTAAAAGAAAAGATTTGATTTTGTTTCCAAAAATGGAGGACGGGATCTAGTTTCCTAAACGGGGGGATTGGATTTGGCTTCCTAAAGGGAAGATTTGATTTGACAAGGATTTAGAAAGGGGATGTTCTAGAAACCCTAAGATTTGAAAGGCTATAGTTTTGACATAGAAAAGAGGTTTTGGAAATATTTATAGTTTGGATGTGAAAACAAGAGGTTTTGGAAACCTAGGTTTGGGGCAAAGTTTGAAAATCATGTTTTTGGAAAGAAAATTAGGATTTTCTAATTGTGAGTTCTAGGGCTTGACTTGGGCTCTAAGGAAAGAGTTTTTGGAAAGTGCGTTTTTGGAAACGAAGGTTTTCTAGAAGGGAATCCTAGGGAGGGGTTTTTGGAGGGAAGAGTTTTTAGAAAGAAATTTTAAAGAGAGAGTTTTTGGGAAAGAGATTTTAAAGAAAATGAGTTTTTGGAAAGTGTGTTTTTGGAAATGTAGATTTTAGAAGGAAAATCCTAAAGGGGAATTTCTAGAAGGAAGATTTTAGAAAGAGAGTTTTTTAGAAAGATTTTTGGAAGGAGGTTGTCGGAGAGAGTTTTTAGGAAGGTGAATTTAGAAAGTGTTTTTAGAAAGTGAATTTTGAGGAAAGAGAGTTTTGGAAAGGAGTTGAAAAAGGGAGTTTTGAAAAATAGATTTTTGGAAAGAGTTTTTAGAAAACAACTTTGGAAAGGAGAGTTTTAGGAAAGTATATTGAAAGAGATTTCTAGGAGGAGGGATTTGAAAAGAGAGTTTTTAGAAGGTATAAAAACATCTCACTTTCCTAAAGTGATTCTAACCATAAAAAGGTCAGAACCACTTTAAGAGAGTGGTTTTGAAAACAATAAGGTTTGAAAAAATGGACCATAAAAGCCACTTTTAATGTAACACTTTCCTAAAGCAATCCTAGCCATGGAAAAGCTAGAATCACCCTAGGATTGTGGTTTTGAAAACAAGTTTTTGAGAAGAGGATTTTGATGCAATTTTAAAAACAAGTTTGAAAACGATTTGAAAAACAACTTTGAAAACGATTTTTAGAAGATGCAAGATTATGATATGCACAATGCAATTTTGGGGTCGTGAACATACAAGGCTAAGGATTCACCACATAATCAAGGGGGCCGGACCCACGTGGTCTCTGGTTAGACTAGAAGAAAGCCCCCAACACAGTGACTCTCCAATAGCCCAATCCTACACATGGACCGGGAATCCCCTTGTTTCAAGCATGCAAAGAAAGGGGGGGGAAAGAGATAGGGGATTAAAATAGAGAAAACCCAAGTGGGTTAGGAGAGAGAAGAGAGAGGGGGAAGTGCGAAAATTTAAATAGAGAACCTACCGTATGTCTTGTTTGTTTTGCATGCCATGCTGTCTTCGGTCTTCGGTCTTTGTCTTGATCTTCGTCTTCAATCTTCAAGAGTTGTCTTCAAGCTTTAGATTGCAGCTCTTCAAGTCTTCAAAGGAGGGTTGAAGGCTAGTGTATGAGCGTATGGGGGTGTATATGAGTGTATAGGAGGCTAGGGTTTGAAAAACCTAAGGAAGCTAGGGTTTTGGGAGTGTTCGTGCTCTGTATATCGAAATATATGACTTTTAGGTTGAGTTTATAGACCCTTTAAGCGCTGGAGGAGGCTCTGTATTTATAGAGGTTGGACAACACTGACGCCTATTGCAGTGGCACTAGGCCAAAATTTACACTGGCGCCACTAGGAGTGGCGCCAGGCCATTTTTTGGCTTGGCACCACTAGTAGTGGTGCCAGCCATTTAGGAAATGTTTAAGGTCGGCAAGCAACGTATCTTTGACTAGATTTGGGCGCCTGTACTAGTGACTACCATGCAATCTTTAACCTAGCTTCACTAGGAGTGACTCCGGAAAGTCCGAGAATGATTTGAAGGAGCCAAGAATGACCCGGAAGGCCGAAAAGGAGCAGGAACACTTAAAATAGTGTCTCGGAGGTATCTGATTTGAAAAGTGAGGATAAAGTGGGTCGGAAAGGTTGACCGGGCCTTTAGGGGCAAAACGGTCAATCGGACAGGGAAACTGCCAGGACAGACTCGGACTGTCCCGGAAGAAGACTTGGGGTCTGGAAACATTATTCGGAATGTTCCCAGAGGTTGCCGGTTTGATTCCCAGAGCTAGCGTGGTTGGAAAAGAAAACCGGCCCACAAGGGGCAAAACGGTCATTTTGCACCGGGTTGGCCAGAACTGACTCGGAATGATCCGGAAAGATAAGTAAAGGCTGAGAATACTACAAGAAGCATTCTCGGGAGGTTACCGGTTTGATACCCAGAGCCGGTGTGGTCAGAAAAGGAGACCGGCCCACTAGGGACAAAACGGTCATTTGGCACCGAGTTTGCTGGGGCTGACTCGGAATGATCCGAAAATGTAGAGGAGGATTGAGAATACTATAAAAAGTAATCTCAGAGGGTTACCAGTTTGATACCAAGAGCCAGTGTGGTTCCCGGGGCATTCGGATGCCTAGGGGCAAAATGGTCATCTTGATCAAATGTCTTAGAAAAGGTCCAAAGGGCAGTTTGGTCATTTTTTACTGAAGTGGGCTAACAGACACTGGTGTTGACCTGGGTTTTGAGTGTTTCCGCCACTCTGACGGCGGTCGTCGTGACATAGGGGTTGGTTCGCAATTCCCTATATCGACCTATTTGTGAGTATTTCCGCTACTCTAACGGTTTTGTGAGTAGTTTCGCTACTCGGACCGTCTCGAGGAATAAATTGTCTCGAGAGAGGGATTGGAAAGGGGTCTTACCGTCTTCGAAAAGACGTGCCTGGATTGGAACCGTCTCGAGGAATAAACTGTCTCGAGAGTGGGATTGGAAAGGGGTCTTACCGTCTTCGAAAAGACGTGCCTGATTGGAAATGTCTCGAGGAATAAACTGTCCCGAGAGAGGGATTGGAAAGGGGTCTTACCGTCTTCGAAAAGACATGCCTAATTGGAACCGTCTCGAGGAATAAACTGTCCCGAGAGAGGGATTGGAAAGGGGTTTTACCATCTCCGAAAAGACGTGTCTAGATTGGAACCGTCTTGAGGAATAAACTGTCTCGAGAGAGGGATTGGAAAGGGGTCTTACCGTCTTCGAAAAGATGTGCCTGGATTGGAACCGTCTCGAGGAATAAACTGTCTCGAGAGAGGGGTTGGAAAGGGGACTTATCGTCTCCGAGGAGACATGCCTGGATTGGAATCGTCTCGAGGAATAAACTGTCTCGAGAGAGGGGTTGGAAAGGGGACTTATCGTCTCCGAGGAGACGTGCCTAGATTGGAACCGTCTAAAGGAATAAACTGTCTCGAGAGAGGGGTTGGAAAGGGGACTTATAGTCTCCAAGGAGACGTGCCTGGATTGGAACCGTCTCGTGGAATAAACTGTCTCGAGAGAGGGATTGGAAAGGAAAGGACAATGCCCCTAAGGGCATTTTGGTCATTTTGCCTCTATTCGAGCCTAGCGGGCCTGCGAAGCAATGGACAGACGGGATTTGGACTTAGAAAAATCAGTTTCGATTGGAATACACCCACAATGACTTGAAAACAAGTCTGGACGGAGTGTAGACTGCCGAGCGATCAAAAATGGGGTGCTTACAACCGGCTCTGGGTATCAAACTGGTAACCTCCTGAGATTGCTTCTTATAGGTTTTCGTTTTACGTTTCTACACTTCCCCCTTTCTCTTCTCTCTTCTAACCCACTTGGGCTTTCTCTATTTTAATCCCTCATCTCTTTCCCCCCTTTCTTTGCATGCTTGGAACAAGGAGATTCCCGATCCATGTGTAGGATTAGACTATTTGAGGGTCACAGTGTCGGGGGCTTTCCTTTAGGCTAACCGGAGACCACGTGGGTTCGGCCCTCTTGATTATGTGGTGAAGCCTTAACCTTGTATGTTCACGACCCCAAATTTGCATTGTGCATATCATGATCTTGCATCTTCCATAAATCATTTTCAAACTCGTTTTCAAAATTTGCATTAAAACTTGTTTTCAAAATTGCATCAAAATCTCCTTTTCAAAAACTTGTTTTTAAAATCACAATCCTAGGGTAATTCTAGCCTTTTCATGGCTAGGATTGCTTTAGGAAAGTGTTACATTTAAAGTGACTTTCATGGTTCATATTTTCAATCATTGTTGTTTTCAAAACCACTTTCTTAAAGTGGTTCTAGCCTTCTTATGGTTCGAATCGCTTTAGGAAAGTGAGATGTTTTTATACATTCTAAAAACCCTCTTTTCAGGAGTCTCTTTTCTTAAAAATCTATTTTTCAACATATTTTCCTAGAACTCTCCTTTCCAAAGTTGTTTTCAAAAACTCCCTCCAAAAATCTATTTTTCAAAACTCCCTTTTTCATCTCCTTTCCAAAATCCTCTCCCCAAAATCAACTTTCTAAAAATGCTCCCCAAAAAATCTTTCCAAAAACTCTCTTCAACAATCTTCTACCAAAATTCACCTTCCTAAAAACTCTTTCCAAAATCTTCCCTTTAGAAACTCCTCTTTAGGATTTTCTTCCAAGAACTTGTTTCCAAAAGACGCACTTTCCAAAAATCCATTTTTCTTGGTGCCCAAGTCAAGCCCTAGAACCCTTAATTAGGAAACCCTAATTTTCTTTCCAAAAACATGGTTTTCAAACTTGCCTTAAAAGCTAAGTTTCCAAAACCTCTTGTTTTCACATCCAAACTATACACATTTCCAAAACCTATTTTCTACGTCAAAACTATAGTTTTCCAAATCTAGGGTTTCTAAAAAAAACTTCCCTTTCCAAATCCTCGTCAAATTCTACCTTCCCTTTAGAAAATCAAGTCTAATCTTCCCATTTAGGAAATTAGATACAATCCTCCGTTTTTTAAAACAAAATCAAATTTTCTCTTTTAGAAACAAAAGTTAATCCCTTCCTAATCCAACTCTTTCCTAACTCAACTCCTTCCTAATCTCTTACTTTCCCAAATCTTAACTTTCCAAAACTTGAACACAAAAATCTTTCCCAAATGTTAAAATTTAACTTCCCAAATCTTTCCTAATTCTACCCCTTTCCAAATCTTAACTTTCCAAATCTAAGTTTTCAAATCTTTCCTAAACTCAACCTTTTCTAATCTCAAGGTTTTCTAAAACTCAAACTTTAAAACTTTCTAAATTCTAAGCTTTCCAAATTCAAAACTTTCTTAACTTGAAACTTTCCAAATTCTTAACCTTTCTTAAACTAAACTTTTCCTAATTCAAAACATTTCTAAATTCAACATTTTTCAATTTCAAAACTTTCCTAAACCTAAAACTTTCCTAAGTTGAAACCTTTCCCAAATTGACAACTTTCTCAATTCCAAAAGTTTCCTATTTCGAGAACTTTCCTAAAGCGGAACTTTCCAAATCAAAACTTTCCTAAGATGACACTTTCCTAATTTGAACATTTCCTAATTCAAACATTTCCTAAACCCAATCTTTCCTAATCTCCTATACCTTCCAAGTCGAGTCAAATCTTTCCTAAGTCTAGGCTTCTTAAACCTCTATCTTTCCAAAATAAGTCTAAATCTTTCTTCCAAGTTCTATCTTTTCAAATCAAAATCCGATCTCTTCAATTCCAAAATTATAAATTCCAATTTTCAATCCTCTATCCTAAGTTCAAATCAAATCCTTTTTCCAATCAATCTCTCAATCTTCCAATCCAATTTCTAACTTAATCTTTTTCTTCTAATCATATCTTCTATTTTCAATCGGACTCTTGTCCGAACTACGACTGACCTGATTCCTCCAAAAGGATACGTAGGCAACCCTCCTGGGTGTGGTCCCAACATTTTTCAAGTTTCTATTTCCAACGAAATCTTTTCAAATCTCCAATCTATTTTCAAATTTCCAATTTCAAATTTCTATTTCCAAATCTCTATATTTTCAATTCCCAAAATCTTCTTTCCAAATTCAAACTTCTATCTCTTCCTTCTAAAATCAAATCAAGTTCTTTTCAAGTCTGTTTCCAAATCAATTCTCTTTTCTTGTACTTGCATATCATGCATCATGTTTTTTTAAACATTGTTTTCTAAAGTGGATAGGATTGAACAATAATTAGTTAAAGACTCTCATAGGTGAATCTAGGGTAGATTGACATGTAGGTACCGAAAGGGCGGGGTAGGGTGATGGCTTAGTTCGTCTTCCTTACATGTAACCAACCTCTGAACCTAGATCACTGATTTTGAAGACCAAAAACGGAGTTATTTTTCAAAAAGGGCTAAATATTTTCCAAAGGTGGCCAAACAACCTATTTTCTTAAAAACCCTCTCTTGAGGAGATATTTTCAAAATCGTTTTCCAAAACCCTAAGTATAGTTTTCGGATTATGCTTAGTTTTTAGGTGACCTAACTCGCCTTAATCAAGTTATGTGGCGACTTCAAATCTTTTTCAAAAGCCCTTTATTCAAATCTATTTTCAATTCAAACCTAGTCGCACTCATTCTTCTAGGAGGGTGAGTTCTAACGAGAGAGTACAGTATTTTTCCCGCTTGTGTGAGTATTCCTTGAGTGCAAAAAATCTGGGCGCCACAGTTGGCGACTCCACTGGGGACACTTAGAGGGTTAGGCCGTAGTCATGTCTCGTTACCCCTCACCCATGTAGAGTCTTCAATTGACTTGTTCAATCCTATTCACTTTAAATTTTCAAAATCAAATTTTCAAAATTATTTTAAAAAAAACATGCATCTATTCATATTATCTTGTATTAAGTTTGTCATCCACATACTAACACTTGCATCTTTGTTTTGTAGGTACACAGTTTGTTTAAATTTTATTAACTGCTATGCATGAATATGATGAACAGGATGAATGGGAGTTGTTGGGCTCTTTCCTCCACTTTTAAAAATCACACACACACTGCATGTGCGCCTGCATTCTGCATACTTGCATTATTACCCTGATATGTCCTGTCTAGTTAGAAAGGGGGAACGGTATATTGGTTGTGGGCAAGATGCTGTGTCAATTTCTTGCCTACAACCTCTTGATGGTTCCTCCGCTCGGATCACCAACCGATCATGGCACCACCTCGGGGAGTGGGCCTAGGTTTGAAGATCCGGGGACCGAGCCATTTTAGGACGCATTAGTCAACCCTCAACCTTATACTCATATAGACACCATGCATAGCCGAACCTCCGCCGGATTTAAGACACGCGCACTGTTTTCCAAAACCACAGAGGAAAGAGCGACTGCTCTTACTTTCATTTATACCTGCTTGTTCCTATTGTTATAATGCTTGCATTCTTACTGTTATAATGACTATCTAACTGCTCATACATGCACGTTTACCTTGTTATTGCATTCTCTCTCCTTATATTCTTTGCATATCCATGTTCATGCATTCAATATCCCATGCTAAGACAAGAGTTCCAAGTAACTCAAGTCACTGCATTCTCATGCATATGATCAACCCATTGAGAATGACACCAAAGTCACTCTCCCTTGCATTAGACCTACCTAAACCCTAAGGGTTCCCACGTTAACCCTAAGGACTCATTGCATGCATTTTTAAGACATCTCATAAGAGGGGTCCCAATCCCTTTATGCTCACGGAGATAGGATTGCCATGAAGACAAGGGGCAACCAATCAGCAAGGTCTCTCAGCGACCTCCTCGACATCAAATTCAAGGAAGGCGAATCCGAAGACTCAAGAGTGGTTTAGGTTTTCCTTTGTAAAACTAGATAGGTGGAAGTTCAATGGAAACTGTTCCCCCTCCCCCTGTTAAAATGTATTTCAATTCTTTTGTGTCTTAAACCCAAAGTTCAATGTAGTTCTTTATTTTTTTGCGAATGAATGGATAGATGATTGTATGAATGGATGAAGGTTCCCACTCAACAGTAAGGTACCTGCATACAGGGGCAAACCCCCTATCTCCAAATGTGAGCTAATACATCATGCTTAATCTCCCTCTCAAGCAGGGGCACCCCTAGGACATGCATTGCACAAAAATTTTCAAATCAAGGCACTGACTTCCCTTTTGTTTCTTGCCTTCTATCCTCCCCCTCCTCATCTCTATGTACTAAGAGAACCGAAAACAGAAGCAAGACGAGAAGGGAGTTTCCTAAACCATTCATTTATTATTATCATATGGCGTATACGTTCACTTCTATTATGCTCATGCATTCATATCTGTTATGAGACAAGAGTTCCAAGAAACTCAAGTCATTCTCATGCATCTAATCAAACGTAGAGAGAAAGGAACAATCCAATCTCATATTAATCAAACCTACCAAAACTCTTACGGGTTCTTAAACCCTAAGGATTCATGGCATGCATGGAACCATATCTCGAAAGAGGCCCAAATCTCTCTCAGTTCGTAGAGGCGGGATTGCCCAAATAAGGAAACATCAACCGGCCCACGTCGAAGAGGTATTGTATTGCATAATAGGGGCAAAACCCCGCCTCCAAAATGGACTTGTCATCAAGTCTAGATTCCCTCAAAGAAGGGACCTTCATAGGGCATGCATCGTATAGAACTTCCAACTCCATGTACTGACTACATTTCGTTTTCCTTTTTCAGGTCAAATAGCACAATCGAACTCGTGAAACCCCTCTAGCATTCAAACTCACGGAAGGATAAACCTAGTTGTTAGAAAAGGCCAAACCTACATCAAAGAGCAAGAAGAACTGACCGTCCATCTACAAGACATTACCTCCACGACATGTCACAACAATCACTATCTATGCAGAAGAGGACCTCACCATTTGCGAAGTCTTGTCAGACCCATGCATTGCAACAACACATCCTCTAACTTCCAAATGCATGACAAATGTCGTCAACTCGCCCTCCATTGATACACCTGATGAATGAAGCACCAAGAGGTTGATGTAGTCCCAAAACCTATTAAGGGTTCTCACTAAAAGGCCCACAAGAAAGAGAGGTTTTCATAAAATTCATTTGTTTCCTTTTTGTCTATCTATTTTCTTGCATATCTTATTTAAATAAGCACACATGCCGTGCATTCATTATTTGAAATGAAAAAGATGAAGTTTCCGGTTTATCCCCTTTGTCTTATACTCTTGTGGAGGATTGTTGCGTTTAAGGATTCTTTCCCATTTAGTGATGACTAGACTTGAAGGACGGGATAGCATAGGCCACCCATTTAAAAGGGGTTAAAATCTTCGAGAGACAAAGAGACAATGAGAGATAGGAGGAAAACAGTCTCAATAGAGAAGTGCATAGTTTATTGAAAAGGCGACACTTGCGTGATATCATGGCTAAGCGGTGGGCAGTCGAGTCCCTAAAATGATGAGAAGTCATTGTTCTACTTATCCCAAATAAACACTACCCTTTGCTCAGCCCACTAGAGCCGTACATAATTTCTTTTCAGATATCCCCAAACCTATAACCATCCCTCACATTGGGGTAAGCACAGAATAGTTGATTTGATGGAACATGTAGGGTTTCACTGACAGAAACACATCATCCCTAGGAGTATTGTCTAAATTTTGTACTAAGGCTTTATGGACTAAGCAATTCAATTTGAAATAATTAGAGGCCCTCAATTTTATTACTATACACAAAATATCCCCTTTGCTTAACCCACTAGTGCCTCGCAAAAAGTGGAAGATTTGTTTTTGTCAACCTCGATCCAAAACCATCCCCCCACACTGGGGCAGACAGGCAGCAGAAAATCTGGCAGAGAACGTCATCGACCATCAAGCTGAAGTAACGTGAAGGCTATATGGATCAAGCAATCTTGTTCAAAATGAAGAAAGGCCCTCATTCCATTTCCTATACAGTTAAAAGCAACCCTTGTCAAACCTATTGAACTAGTTACCTTTCCTTTTCAGAAAACATCCCAACCTAGGGATCACCGTCCACAATGGGTTAAATCGAAATGCTAAGGAAAGGGTTTGAGGAAAAGAAGTTGTAGAAATGTTCAAAAAAAAGGGGGGGCATATAAAAAAAAAAGACCGAAAAAGAACCATGTTTGTGCTATCTTGAAAAGCATATAGGAAAAACAGAAGTTTAAAAAAAAAAAAAAGAAGAGGGAAGAAAGAAAAGGGGCAAATGTCAGACTAAGAGGTCAAAAGTTACAAGAAAGGTCAACTCCTCTTGTAAAATAGAAAATTCAAATGTGATCCTAGGTAACAAAGCCATCAGGTAGAAGTAATAGGTTTTAGCCTTTACCCTTTCTTGTAAAAATCCAAAACCGTGGCCTACATTATGACCCTATTAAAGTCCTCTCTGATTGAAAAGGATTGGTTGATCTAAATGAGCCAGACGTGTTACTGAAACTAGAGGAGGATATCAAGGGACGAAACCCCACTGGAAGATCGACTAAGGATGGTGTGGATCTAAACCCTATTATAAACAACATTAAATTTGAGCCTGCGCATCCATTTCATTCATAAACCCCTTAACCCAGCCTACATTACGGTCCAAATTAAAGTCCTCTCTAATCAAAGAAAATTGCTTTGTCCAAATAAGCCTGAACAATACCAAGACAACTAGGCTGAGAAAGGAGAACTGGAAGGGAATGCAAGGGGCAATCTCATGCTCCAAGGTGTGCTCAGATGGTTTCAGTTTAAAAAACCCACTAAAAGAAGATCTCTGAGCCTAAATATCCCTTCGTTTCTTACAACCCCTAAACCCAGCCTACACTACGGTCCTAAAAGAAGTCTTCTCAAATTGAGAGCTTAGCTGTTTATCGCTCTACAAAGGGCATGCGAGTTGTCGCTCAAGCCATGGTGGCATTTTGGAGATCTGAGAGAGAAAACCAAGTGAGATCAGAAAAATTTCAAACAGTAACCCTGTAGAAAGTAGGGATAGAATAGCAAACCGAAAGGTCAAGATCCCTGGAGAATGGTGTAAATGCTATCACACCCCGATGAGAATGGGACAAAACTAAATGGGGCAGAATCCTACGAAGGAAACAGAATCCTGAGAATATGGGCCCTGGGGCAATCTTGGGACATTTCTTGTAAATAGTTTATATACATGTAGTACTGATGCATCCATGACATGTATAACCTGTAAATCCATTTAGATTCCTATGAAGTTTGTATCTATTCATGCATTCAAATGCATTCCTGTATGAACCTGTTCATTTGTAAGAAAGTAGGTCATGCATTTAATTCAATTTTTACATAAATCTGTGCATTTATCACAAAAATGGGGGACATTGCATTTAATTCTATTCCTGTATGTGCATTGTCCAAAAATATAACATGCGTTCATTTTCACTTCTATGTGAACCTGTGCATTAAAAAAAAAGTAGGATATGCATTCGATTTAATTCCTATATAAACATGTGCATTCATAAAAAATAGATCATGCATTTAATCCCATGGGCAATCATCATAAAAAATGATGACACCCCTTAACGGGGCATTTTTAAACTGTTTTTGCACAAAAACTCTCTTTGTCTTTCTGTCTCTCTCAAATAGGAAACAATGAACAAGGCAAAACATAAAAAGGAGCTAAAGCCACCCCTCAGATATTTCCAGTACCGGCTCACACCTCAGAAAACTCAGATTTCCATGACCAACAAGAAACAGAGAATGGGGCAATGGCCCACCCTCGACCTCCCCAATCAAACGACTTCGAAAGAGGGGTAGTGAATAAGTGTCTGATCACCCAAAGCTGGAATAATGAAGCACATCCCCAACAATGAGCATCGCCCCCCTACCAAAGTCTAGTAAGGCTTACGAAGGTCTGTCATACAACCATAGGAGCATATGAGTGTCCTTCACAAATCCTGGCGAGCAACGCATGCAATCAACGGCTGACTGAGTCACCCCCTCGTGGAAACATCAACAAGTTCAAGAGAAACAGAGATAGGGCTATTATGGAGAAATGGACCAATCTTGAGAAGTATGTCAACCCCCTGAATGAGCTCTCCTATGCATCGCAAACTCAGAATGTGAGAACAAGAGCTTCATTGGGACATAAGAAAACTAGGGGCAGGAGATCAGAAGAAAAGACTGCACACAGAATCCAAGCTGAGATGAGACAGCTATGATGCAACCAGAAGGAAAAATGGGTCCCATAACGTCAGCCAAATCTTCTCGAATACTTAGGAGGAAACCATACTTGTGATTAGAGGGAGCGAGCTCATGGAAGAAAGACAAGTCAGGCTGCCAGAAGGGTACCACTGCAAAAAATAAGTTGCACCAATAGGAGAGAAACTATACAACCAAGGGACCAACGAAAAATGTCTTGTTCATTTGGAGGATACCTGTCATACCAAATCCGCAGTCGGCTCAAAATAATGTCGGCCATCCTAAAGGATAAAAGTGAAAAAACTTTGGCATCCATTTCCTCTTTAAATGTTCGCTTGACTAAAGGTAATGGGTCGACTGGAGGCCTATTCCCCCCCTTCCATTCTGGCTAGAGGATGCCTTGTTAGTTGATTTGCGACTACCCCTAGAGCGGCTGGAGCTGCGAACAAGAATTTGTTCAGGCCATCTTCCTGAAGCGGCGTCTCTTCTCAGAACCATCATCGTCTGTGTCCGCCATCCAGAAAGGTAAGTCAAGGTAAAAGGTATTAGTATTTGGTATATGCAGTTCAAAAGATAAGAAATAAAAGCAAGAAAGAAATAATAATGATAATAACCAAAGGTAAAACATAAATAAAAATGAATGACACGACTTTCATATATATCCTATTCAAACCAACCTAAAAGGTTTCTTAAACTTTTTATTCAAAGTTTCTTTTCTAAATCAACTCTCAAAGGTTCCTTAAAAATTCTACTTCGAAAATCAGGGTCAAAAATCATTTTCAAAATCAGATCTCAAATTTTTTTAATCCATCCCCAAGTTTTTCTGATTCAGTTTTTCAAGAAAATTCCTTTTCCAATCAGGTTTAAGATTCCCCCCAAACTATTCTTTAAAAAGAGTCTTAGACAAAATAAATCCTTAAAAATTTTCAAGGTTTCACTTCACAAATTCTTCCTTCCAAAATTTCTATTAAGTTCCAAAGTTTTCCATCCTACATCCTTGTCAATCTAAAAAAAAAAAAAAAAATTTCAAATCCAAAAGAGTTCTTAAATTCTTACCTCCAAAATGTCTCCTAAAATGCTATTTTCCAAAATCTTTCCAAGTTTTCTGTCCAACAAGATTTCAAAATTCAAGTCTTAGATCAAAATGAAATCCGTACACATTCGGGGTAGCTTTGCCCTTTTTCCCGCCAAAACTCATTTTCGAAGGCCTTTTTGGCCCGACATCCATTTTTGACCCCCATTGTCGAAAGATTCCCAATGTCTGTCCCTCCGACTACCTCGCGGTCAACATGGGACTCTTACTTTTATTGTTTTCTGTCTTTGACAAACAAAGACAAAAAAAGAGGGGCAGCTGTAAGCACCCCATTTTTGACCTCTCGACAATCTACGCTCCGTCTAGACTTGTACTCAAGTTAATATGGACGTATTCCAATCGAAACCAACTCTCTAAGTCCAAATCCCGTCTGTCCATCACTTTGCGGGCCCACCAGGCCCAAATAGAGGTAAAATGACCAAAATGCCCTTAGGGGCATTGTCCTTTCCAATTCCAACTCCAACCCCTCTCTCGAGACAGTTGATTCCTCGAGACGGTAAATCTATTCCAAACCAGGCACGTCTTTCCGAAGATGGTAAGTCCCCTTTCCATTTCTAATCCCTTTCTCGAGACAGTTTATTCCTCGAGAAGGTAAATCTAACCCAATTAGGCACGTCTTTTCGAAGACAGTAAGTCTTCTTTCCAATTCCAAATCAGGCACGTCTTTCCGAAGACAATAAGACCCCTTTCCAATTCCAATCTCTCTCTCGAGATAGTTTATTCCTCAAGACGGTCTGGCACATTTTTCAAAAAAATCTCTTCGAAATGGTAAGTCCCTTTAAACCTGTCAACCGGGATGAGACCCCAAGTCCCCTAAATGGTAGAACAGTCTACCTTTGGCGCCTGCTACACTGCCAATACAGAAATGTCCGTTTAGGCATGCCTTCCGAGAAAGTTGACTTCTCAGGTCCTAAGTCCCTTTAGCAGCTTCCCAAGATCAGGCAGCCTCGGGAATGATCGCGAACCGTCAGAGTAGCTGAAATACTCTCAAACATCATAACCGTCAGAGTATCGGAAACACTCGCAAACAGGTTGATATAGGGAATTGCCAACAAACCCCTGTATCACGAGACCGCTGTCAGAGTGGTGGAAACACTCAAAACCCAAGTCAACACCGGTGCCTGCTAGCCCACTTTGGTGAAAAATGACCAAACTGCCTCTTGGGCCTTTTCTGAGACTTTTCGGTCAAGATGACCATTTCGCCCCTAAGCATCCGAATGGCCCAAGAACCACACCGGCTCTGGGTATCAAACCGGTAACTTTTCGAGAATGCTTTTATAGTGTCCTCAACCTTTTTTTATCCTTTCGGATCATTCCGAGTCAGTTCCGGCAAACCCGGTACAAAATGACCGTTTTGCCCCTAGTGGGCCGGTCTCCTTTTCCAACCACACTGGCTCTGGGTATCAAACTGGTGACTTCCCGAGAATGCGTTTTATAGTATTCTCAACCATTCTTCATCCTTTCAGATCGTTCCGAGTCAGTTCCGGTAAACCCAGTACGAAATGACCGTTTTGCCCCTGGTGGGCCGGTCACCTTTTCCAATCAGACCGGCTCTGGGAATCAAACCAACAACCATTGGGAATATTCTGAATAGTGTTTCCAAATCTCGAGTCTTCTTCCGGGACAATCCGAGTCCGTCCCGGCAGCTTTCCAACCCGATTGACCATTTTGCCCCTAACGGCTCGGTCAACCCCTCCGACACATCATATCCTCATTTTTCAAGTCAAATACCTTTGGGACACTATTCTAAGTGTTCCTACCCTGTTCCATCTCTCCAAGTCATTCTCGGCCTCTTCAAATCATTCCTGGACTTTCCGAAGTCACTCATAGTGAAGCCATGCTAAAAATTGCATGGTAGTCACTAGTACAGGCACCCAAATCTAGTCAAAGATACATTGCTTGCCGACCTAAATACTTTCCTAACTGGCTGGCGCCACTAGGAGGAATTTTGCCCTAGCGCCACTGCAACAGGCACCAGGTCTGTCCTCCCTCTATAAATACAGAGCCTCCTCCAACGTGAAAGAGGTCCGTAAACTCAGTCTAAAAACACCAATATTCGATATACAGAGCTCGAACACTCCCTAAACCCTAGCTTCCCTAGGTTTTCCAAACCCTAGCCACCATACACTAAACCCTAGCCTTCTATACACTCATACACATCCCCATACACTTATATACTAGCCTCCAACCCTCCTTAGAAGACTTGAAGAGCTACAATCTGAAATTTGAAGATTGAAGACAACTCTTGAGGATTGAAGATGAAGATCAAGATGAAGACCGAAGACAAGCAAGGCGCACAAAATAAATAAGACATAAGGTAGGCTTTCGTTTTACATTTTCGCACTCCCCCTCTCTCTTCTCTCTCCTAACCCACTTAAGTTTTCTCTATTTTAATCCCCCATCTCTTTCCCCCCCTTTTTTTGCATGCTTGAAACAAGGGGACTCTCGGTTCATGTGTAGGATTAGACTATCGGAGGGTCACTGTGTCGGGGGCTTTCCTTTAGGCTAACCGGAGACCACGTGGGTTCGGCCCCCTTGATTAAGTGGTGAAGCCTTAACCTTGTATTTTTACGACCCCAAACTTGCATTGTGCATATCATAATCTTGCATCTTCCAAAAATCGTTTTCAAACTCATTTTCAAAGCTTGCATTAAACTTGTTTCAAAATTGCATCAAAATCTCCTTTTTCAAAGCTTGTTTTCAAAATCACAATCTTAGGGTGATTCTAGCCTTTTCATGGCTATGATTGCTTTAGAAAAGTGTTACATTCAAAGTGACCAATATGGTACATATTTTCAACCCTTGTTGTTTTCAAAACCACTTTCTTAAAATGGTTCTAGCCTTCTTATGGTTAGAATCGTTTTAAGAAGGTGAGATGTTTTTATACTTTCCAAAAAAATCTATTTTCAAAAATCTCTTTTCCTAAAACCTCCTCTTTCAACGTGCTTTCTAAAAGCTCTCCTTTCCAAAGTTGTTTTCAAAAACTCCCTCCAAAAATCTATTTTCCAAAACTTCTCTTTTTAAACTCCTTTCCAAAATGCTCTCTTCAAAGTCCACTTTCCAAAAACGTTCCCTAGGTTTCCATTCTAAAAACACTCCCTAAAAAATCTTTCCATAAACTCTCTCCAACAATCTTCTACCAAAATTCACTTTCCTAACAACTGTTCCCAAAATCTTCCTACTAGAAACTCCTCTCTAGGATTCCCTTCTAAAAGTCTTCGTTTCCAAAAACGCACTTTCTAAAAATCCTTTTTCTTGGTACCCAGGTTAAGCCCTATAATCCACAATTAGGAAACCCTAATTTTCTTTCCAAAAACATGGTTTTCAAACTTGGCTTCAAAACCTAGGTTTCCAAAACCTCTTATTTTTCTATATCAAAACTATACATATTTCCAAAACTTATTTTCTATGTCAAGACTATACCTTTCCAAATCTAGAGTTTCTAAAACTCCCTTTTTCCAATCCTTGTCAATTCCAATCTTCCCTTTAAAAAACTAGATCCAATCCTCCGTTTTTGGAAACAAAATCAAACTTCCTCTTTTAGAAATAAGATCCAATCCCTTCCTAATCCAAACCTTTCTTAGATAAAATCTTTCCTAATTTCCTAAATCATAAGTTTCCTAAAACTTTCAAATTTTTCCTTAAACACTAAACTTCCACATCTTTCCTAATTCTACCCCTTTCCAAATCTTAACTTTCCAAACCTAAAGTCTTCAAATCTTTCCAATTCTAAAGCTTTCTAAACTCAAAACTTTCTTACTTTCAAAACTTCCCTATTTCAAAACTTTCCAAAAATGACACTTTCCTAATTCGAAAACCTTTCCTATTTCGAAAACTTTCCTAAAATGAAAACTTTTCAAAAATGACACTTTCCTAATTTGAACCTTTCCTAATTCAGATCTTTCCAAAATTTCAAGCTTTCCTAATCTTCCAAGTCCAAGTATTCAAGTCAATTCTTCTCTAAAATCTTACCTAGTCAAATCCCATCCTACGTTTCTAAGTCTTAAGTCTTTCTAGGTTTCCTAAAACCAAATCTTTCAAAATCAAGTATTTTCAAATCTTCCAATCAAAATTCAATCTCTCAATCTTCCAATCCAATTTCCAATTCAATCTCTTTCTTCCAATCATCTCTTGAAAATGGTGGCTACTTTCTATACAAAGGGCATGGTGTATCTTAGGGAATGATCCAACTTGAAGGGATGATAGCATGAGTTAACCACTCACCAAATGATCAGCTTTCCAGAGAGAAAGAGGATAAGGATGAGTGAGGATACTACCCAAAGACAGCACTTGCAGGATTCCGAAGCTAAGCGATGTGTGGCCAGTATATCAAATTGAAGAAGAGCCATCTTTCACTTCCCCATATATAAATAAAAGGAATGAATCACTAAATAAATAAACAAATACACTCATATTCCCTTTGTTTAACCCCTAGAGCCTTGCAACAAACGAAATTTTCTTTATCAACCCCGATCCACGAATGTCCTCCCAACACTAGGGCAGATAATAGTTAATAATCCACGAATATCCACCCCCGCTGCGCTAAGGCAGCAATGAAAGCTCTATAGATCAAGCAATCTAATTCAAAGTGAAGAGCGGCCCTCATTTCATTTCCCATACAGTCAAAAGTAACCCCTTGCCAAACCCATTAAGCCGTCTACCTTTTCTTAACAAAACCCCAACCTAGGGATCACAGCCCACACTGGGTAGATTGAACTGCCAAGGAAAAGGTCTAAGGAAAAAGGGGTGAAGAATTATTCATTTCATGAAGGAATAGAAAGAAAAAACAAAGGAAAGGAGTCGCCAAGGGGCAAGAGGCCAAAAAAAAAGAACCTTTCAGGAAAGGCCTGAAGAAAATCATGATTAAGTCATCTTCAAAAGCATAATAAGTGGATCGAAAGAAAAGAAAGTCATGTCTATCTCAAAAGGCATATAGAAAGGGTGAAAGAGCAATGTCATTTTCATCCTGAGAAGTAGTGTAAAAAGCAAGGAGAAAATTTAAAGGTGATCCTAGGTTACAAAGAAACCCAGTAGAAACAATAGGTTCGAGCCTTTACCCTTTCTTGCAAAATCTCGAAGCCATGGCCTACATTACAACCCTATTAAAGTCCACTCTAATTGAAAATGGATTGCTTGATCTAAATGAGCTGAACACGCTGCCAAAATAAAGAAGGATGTTAGCCCCACTGAGAAAATAACCCATAACCTAGCCTGCATTACGGTCCTAAACAAAGTCTCCTCGGATTGAAAGGACTGGCCACTTATCGCTCTACCAAAGGCCAGGTAAGCTGTTGCTAAAACCCCGAGAGTCGAGAGTCTCAGCCCAATAACCATTTACACTAACCCTAAGACAGAGAGTTGAAGGCGATCAAAAGGTTGAGAAAGGTGCGAAATGCTATCATCCAATTAAGGGAGGGTTGAGCCAGAAGAGAGGCTAAATCCCTGAAGAGGAGGGAGTTACCATTCCCAGGACTACAAGTCTAACAGCACCCGGTGTCATTCTATTAACATATTTCTAACCTGTGCATATGTTAAAAAAAAAATAATAATAAGCATGGGCTTTGCACACATAGGATATAACTCCCTGTAGAAATAGAAGTCACCAAC
This sequence comes from Euryodendron excelsum, assembly GCA_033060915.1. Taxonomy (NCBI): domain Eukaryota; kingdom Viridiplantae; phylum Streptophyta; class Magnoliopsida; order Ericales; family Pentaphylacaceae; genus Euryodendron; species Euryodendron excelsum. The sequence goes on from CM065397.1 coordinate 33,550,309, forward strand.
ATCAACTCATGTAATAGATACAACATCATCATCCACCACATGCATCTGATCATATACGTAGCTGAAAAGATCGTAAATGTCTTTGTCTATCCATGCATCTAAGTACCATAAATATCCATTTTTGTACAAAATATCAAAATAAAACTGTCTAACATAAATATAACTTAGGGACAAGGGGCAAAAGAGGATTAGCGTCTCCACAAGGGGCATACATCACAGGTCAAAGTCGATATCATCTGGATCAAAATCCCCGAAACCCAGCATCGGAGGAGGTGGATAACTACTCGAAGCACCGCCATCCTGCAGGGAAGATAGAGCCAAAATCAGCTACATAAAAGACGAACTAAAACAACAGTAGAGCAAGAAGAATGAGGGGAAAGACAACATACCCCCCACCCCCACAGCCCATCTGAGATAACCGAGCCGTTAGGGAAGCTACCTCGGCCTGGTACTGATCCCGCTCCATCTGGTACTGATCCCTCTGGTCTCTCACAGCAGTAAACTCAGCCTGGGGCACATATCCTCTAGCTCGGCGCCACAAGTCAACCACCTCCTGGCCAACAGCATACCCGCCGACTACTACCTCAAACCGGGTGAAGGCCCCAACCGAATGAGACCCAAAGTGTGCAGTATAATCTGTATCCGGAGGAAGCAAGAACTCGGCACTTGGCTGACGCTACTGGTAAGGGATAGGCACTCCTGCTACCAGGGCTCCAAACATATACTCCGGCGGAGCTCCTGCTGATCGAAACTCCTCATGAAATTGCCGCCAGTGTCGCTCTCCAAGATAGGACTCCCAAGTGTCATCACTGAGAAAAGCAACTCTCGACAGGGACAACGAGACCAAGTAGCGGACTGTCTCATAATGGACTGATCCAATGAAAGGTCACCAAGTCACATCCCTCACCTCAATTAGCTCCAGGTTAGCCTGGAGCATCACAAAATCAGTAATCTCCGATCGCTGGGCTACCCGGTCACGAGCCCACCTCAAAGCACGAGGATAGAGGTCATCCTCAACAACTACAGGGTGACGAACAGGAAGGTACTCGCAGCTCCACCAAATGAGGAAAGGCCAGAAACTAGTCATGCTACCCCAACGGGAAGAAGTCCGAACCCACATCGACCGAAGAAAGTAGCCAAAGGAAAAGGACCCCCAGTCCAGCTCAGATAAAGCTCCAAGATCGGCTACTATACTCACCAAACGACATGGCACGAGTGACTTGTTGTTGTTACAGAAGCAGCTAAATATGATATACAAAACAAGTCGATGTCTCATAATGTCCCGCCTGGCAAGCGATGGCTCAGTAGCGAAGGTACGGTCATCCTGACTGATCCAAGAGACTGGAAAGGTAGAACGCTTAGGAGGAGGCAAGTCCAACAGCAAACAGGCCTCGTCCCTACTGACTGGATGCAGGGTGATCTGCCGACTGACAAAGGAGAGCCCTGTAATAATCGCCCAATCCAAAGGAGTGGGAACTAACTCAAAGCCGACGAAATGAAAGGTCCCAGTCTCCCCGAACCACCTCTTAACAAGTGCCAGTACCAAATACTGGTTCAGGCGGTTAGCCTGTAATCCCATGAAGGTGCCAAATCTGATCTCCGCCAAGAAGACACGACATGATGGGGCAGCCCGCTGCTTGGTCACAAAAACCTGATGAATAGCCCCTCTGAAAGCTGTATGTACCCGTAGAGGGGGCAAATGCTGTCTAGAGTACACGTTGGGGTGGTAAGCAAGATCCCCGAGTGGTGGGACATCCGGAATCTACAGATCTCCCAAATCAGCATCCATCTGCCTATGCTTGGAGGAAGCTCTCCCATAACCGGTCACCTAATCCTCGAGGCCCGGAACCCCCTCCTCGGCACCAATCTTCTCTGCGAAAGCCTGCTCAACTGGGGAAAAAGGGTCGACAGGTGGCCTACTCCCCTACCCACTCTGACTGGAGGAGGATCGTCCGGTAGATCATCGACTACCTCGAGATAGACTGGAATCGCCAGTGGAATCTGGCCGAGCTGCCTTCCTTGAGCAGCGTCTCCTCTCAGAGCTGTCATCACCCGCATCTGCAATCCTAAAAAGGTAAACCAAGGTGAGAAGTATTAATATATCAAGCAGATAATGGACATAATAAAGTAAAACGAAATAAACAACTAACACAAACAAAACAAATAAAGGATTTCGAATGATAAGTCAAAACAAATTTCCTACGTACACATTTTGATTTTCTAACTTCAAATCAAATCTCAAGGGTTTTCTGTCTTTTTCCTTCAAAAAGATTTTATTTCTAAAAACTTTTCCTAACTCTTTCCCTAATTTCTAAAAATTTTGGTAGAATTTCATTTGAAAATTGCCCCTACAACACCCATGACATCAACACAAAACACAAAACGTGCACTTCACATTGTCACAATCACATGACATCAGCATCCGTGCACACTTTTCAATTTTTCAAAATTTTCAAAACACATGTTTTATTTTTCCAATAAATCCATGGTTTTTAAAAATGCCTTAAAATTATTCAAAATCATTTCAAATGTTTTTCAAAAATATTCTTACATTTTTCAAATTTTAAACTCTAAGGAATTTCATCAATTTTCTAAGTTTTCTCATTTTCCTAAATTTTTTAAGTATTTTCCTATTTTTCAAAAAATCAAAAATTCACCGAGTTTTCAAAAAAAATCACGAAACTTCATACGGTTGATAAACACATTTTTCTAAGGCATATGGTATAAAAATATAGACAGAAAACCCAATACCCAAGCCTGTAGGAGCACATCCCCTATTCCTGCAGAAAACCCCCTTCACATATTCATATATAATCACTCAAATTCAATCAAACAAACACCAAAATGCAAAACTAATATCACCATCATGTTCAAAACACATCAAAATATCAAATTCCACTATTCAAAACATCATGTTCAAACGAAGTTGTACACATCAAAATCAACAAGATTTGAAAACCCACTTTTTGGAAGTTCTCTGGCGAAATCTTTTCTTCCGGCGACCTTTCCGACGACGTGGTCTCCTTTCAGCAATCACCCGTGGTCTCCAAGAAGTGCTCCTTCAAGGTTCAAGTCGATTTTCATGCAAAGTCTCTCAAATTTGCGAAAACTCTCCAAAATGCCACAGTTGTTTGCACCAGAAATTTTCTAGTTTTAACTCCAAGCCTGGCGCCACTAGTAGAGGCGCCAAGCATTTTCTGCCAAAGGCGCCACTGCTAGTGGCGCTAGTTGCAAATTTTGGGCAGCTTTGCCCCCTTTCCTGCCAAATCCCATTTTCGAAGGCCTTTTTTGGCTCGCTATCCGTTTTCGACCCCCGTTGTCAAAAGATTCCCAATGTCCGTCCCTCTGACTACCTCGCGGTCAACATGGGACTCTCACTTTTATCGTTTTCTGTCTTAGACAAGCAAAGACAGAAAAAGAGGGGCAGCTGTAAGCAACCCATTTTTGACCGCTTGGCAGTCTACGCTCCGTTCAGACTTGTACTCAAGTCAATATGGACGTAATCCAATCGAAACTAACTTTCTAAGTTCAAATCCTATTTGTCCATCGCTTCATAGGCCCACTAAGCCCAAATAGAGGCAAAATGACCAAATTACCCTTAGGGGGCATTATCTTTTCCAATTCCAACTCCAACCCCTCTCTCGAGACAGTTTATTCCTCGAGACAGTTCCAAATTAGGCACGTCTTTTCGAAGACGATAAGACCTCTTTCTAATTCCATTCCCTCTTTCGAGACAGTTTATTCCTCTAGACGGTTCCAAATCAGGCACGTCTTTCCGAAGACGATAAGACCCCTGTCCAATTCCAATCCCACTCTCAAGACAGTTAACTCCTCGAGACGGTCTGACACGCTTTTCAAAAAAAATCTCTTCGAAACGGTAAGTCCCTTTAAACTTGTTGACCGGGACGAGACCCCAAGTCCCCTAGATGGTAGAACGGTCCACCGTTGGTGCCTGCTAGCCCGACAATGCAGAAATGTCAGTTTAGGCACGCCTTCTGAGAAAGTTGACTTCTCAGACGCTAAGTCCCCTTTAGCAGCTTCCTGAGATCAGGCAGTCTCGAGAATGATGGCGAACAGTCAGAGTAGCGAAAATACAAGCAAACATCGCAACCGTCAGAGTAATGGAAATACTTGCAAACTGGTTGATATAGGGAATTGCCAACAAACCCCTGTGTCACGACGACCGCCGTCAGAGTGGCAGAAACACTCAAAACCCAGGTCAACACCAGTGCCTGCTAGCCCACTTCGACGAAAAATGACCAAACTACCCCTTGGGCCTTTTCTGAGACTTTCCTGTCAAGATGACCATTTTGCCCCTAGGCATCCAAACGCCCCGGGAACCACACCGGCTCTGGGTATCAAACTGGTAACCTCCTGAGAATACTCCCTATAGTATTCATAACCTTCCTTTACCTTTCCGGATCATTCCGAGTCAGTTCCTGCAAACCCGGTACAAAATGATCATTTTGCCCCTAGTGGGCCGGTCTCCTTTTCCAACCACGCCGACTCTGGGTATTGTCGTGCCCAGATTTTTCGCACTCAAGGAATACTCACACAAGCAGGAAAAATGTTGTACTCTCTCATTAGAACTCACCCTCCTGGAAGAATGAGTGCGACTAGGTTTGAATTGAAAATTGGTTTGAATAAAGGGCTTTTGGAAAAGATTTGGAGTCACCACCTAACTTGATTAAGGTGAGTTAGGTCACCTAAAAATCAAGAATAATCCGAAGACTACACTAAGGGTTTTTGGAAAACGATTTTGAAAATATCTCCTCAAGAGAGGGTTTTAAGAAAACAAGTTGTTTGGCAACCTTTGAAAAATATTTAGCCCTTTTTGAAAAATAACTCCTTTTGGTCTTTGAAAATAGTGATCCTAGGTTCGGAAGTTGGTTACATGTAGGGAAGACGCATTAAGCCATCACCCTACCCTGCCCTTTCGGTACCTACATGTCAATCTACCCTAGATTCACCTATGAGAGTCTTCAACTAACATATGTTCAACCCTATTTACTTTGAAAAACAATGTTTGAAAAGAAATTAACATGATGCATGATATGCAAGTGCAATAAAAGAGAGTTGATTTAGAAATAGATTTGAAAAGAGATTTGAATTGATTTGAAAAGGAAGAGATAGAAGTTTGAATTGGGAAATAAGGTTTTGGGAATTGAAAATAGAGATTTGAAATTGGAAATTTGAAAAGATTGTAGAATTTGAGTTTTCAAGAATATAGAAACTTGAAAAAAGTTGGGACCGCACCCATGAGGGTCGCCTACGTATCCTTTTGGAGGAATCAGGTCAGTCGTAGTTCGGACCAGAGTTCGATTGAAAAGAGATTGAATTGAAAATTGAATTAGAAAATTGAGCGATTGAACTTAGAATAGAAGATTGAAAATTGGAATTTGGAATTTTGGAATTGAAAAGATTGAATTTTGATTTGAAAAGATAGACTTGGAAGAGAGATTTAGACTTATTTTGGAAAGATGGAGGTTTAGGAAACCTAGACTTAGGAAGGAGAAGAGACTTAGGAAAGATTCGACTTGACTTGGAAGGTTTAGGAGATTAGAAAAGATTGGATTTAGGAAATGTTTGAATTAGGAAAAGGTCCGATTTAGGAAAGTTTCGAATTAGGAAAGTTTCATTTTTGGCAAGTTCCGAATTAAGAAAGTTTTGAATTAGGAAAGTTTTCAAATTAGGAGAGTTTCGAAATTAGGACAGTTTTGAAATTAGGAAAGTTTCAAAATAGAAAAGTTTCGAATTAATAAAGTTTCATTTTAAGAAAGGTTTTGAAAAAGGAAAGGTTTTGATAATAAGGAAGTTTTGAAAATAAGAAAGTTTTGAGTTTAGAAAGTCTTGAATTTGGAAAGATTTGAACTTTAGGTAAGTTTAAGATTTAGAAAGTTTTAGAGTTTTAGAAAATCTCGAGATTAAGAAAGGTTTGGGTTTAGGAAAAGTTTGAAAACTTAGGTTTGAAAAGTTAAGATTTGAAAAGAGGGTAGAATTAAGAAAGATTTGAAAGTTGAGTTTTAAAATTTAGGAAAGATTTTTATATTCAAGTTTTGGAAACTTAAGATTAAAGAAATGAGAAGATTAAAAAGGATTCGATTTAGGAAAGATTTAGATTTTGAAATTTAAGAAAAGATTTAAAGTTTAGGTTTAAGAAACTTATGGTTTAAGAAGGTAGGAAATTAGGAAGGAGTTGAATTAAGAAAGGTTTGAATTAGGAAAGGATTGGATTTGGTTTCTAAAAGCAAAGGTTTGATTTTGTTTCTAAAAATAGAGGACGGGATCTAGTTTCCTAAACGGGAAAATTGGATTTGGTGTCCTAAAGGGAAAATTGATTTGGTTTCCTAAAGGGAAGATAGGATTTGGCAAGGACTTGGAAAGGGAGATTCTAGAAACCCTAGATTTGAAAGTGTAGAATTTTAACGTAGAAAAGAGGTTTTGGAAATGTGTATAGTTTGGATGTAGAAAACGAGAGATTTTGAAAACCTAGGTTCGAGACAAAGTTTGAAAATCATGTTTTTGGAAAGAAAATTAGGGTTTCTTAATCGTGGGTTCTAGGGCTTGACTTGGGCTCTAAGGAAAGAGGATTTTTGGAAAGTGCGTTTTTGGAAGCGAAGATTTTCTAGAAGGGAATCCTAGGGCGGAGTTTTTGAAAAATGAATTTGGAGATAGAGTTTTTGGAAAAAGATTTTAAAGAGAAGGAGTTTTTGGAAAGTGTGTTTTGGGGAGAGCATTTTGGAAAGAAGTTGAAAAATGAGGTTTTGAAAAATAGATTTTTGTAAAGAGTTTTTAGAAAACAATTTCGAAAAGGAGAGTTTTAAGAAAGTATGTTGAAAAAGAGATTTTGAGGAAGAAGGATTTGAAAGGAGAGTTTTTTGGAAGATGTAAAAGATCTCACTTTCCTAAAGCGATTCTAACCATAAGAAGGCTAGAACCACTTTAGGAAAGCGGTTTTGAAAACAATAAGATTTGAAAATATGGACCATATTGGTCACTTTGAATGTAACATTTTCCTAAAGCAACCCTAGCCATGGAAAAGCTAGAATCACCCTAGGATTGTGATTTTGAAAACATGTTTTGAAAAATGAGATTTTGATGCAATTTTGAAAACAAGTTTGAAAACGATTTTGAAAACAACTTTTGGAAGATGCAAGACCATGATATGCACAATGCAATTTTTGGATCGTGAACATACAAGGCTAAGACTTCACCACATAATCAAGGGGGCCGGACCCACGTGGTCTCTGGTTAGACTAGAAGAAAGCCCCCGACACGGTGACTCTCCAATAGCCCAATCCTACACATGGACCGGGAATCCCCTTGTTTCAAGCATGCAAAGAAAGGGGGGGAAAGAGATGGGGATTAAAATAGAGAAAACCCAAGTGGGTTAGGAGAGAGAAGAGAGAGGGGGAAGTGCGGAAATTTAAATAGGGAGCCTACCGTATGTCTTGTTTATTTTGCGCGCCTTGCTTTCTTCGGTCTTCGTCTTCAATCTTCAAGAGCCGCCTTCAATCTTCAAACTTCAGATTGCAGCTCTTTAAGTCTTCGAAGGAGGGTTGAAGGCTAGTGTATGTGTGTATGAGGGGTGTATAGGAGTGTATATGAGGCTAGGGTTTGTGTGTGGTGATTAGAGTTTCGAAAACCTAGGGAAGCTAGGGTTTTGGGAGTGTTCGAGCTCTGTATATCGAATTATATGATTTTTGGTTTGAGTTTGTGGATCCTTTTTACGTTGGAGGAGGCTCTGTATTTATAGAGGGAGGAATACACTGGCACCTGTTGGAGTGGTGCCAAGCCAAACTTCACACTGGCGCCACTAGGAGTGGCGCCAGGCCATTTGTTGGCTTGGAGCCACTACTAGTGGCGCCAGCCATTTAGGAAATATTTAAGGTCGGCAAGCAACGTATCTTTGACTAGATTTGGGCACCTGTACTAGTGATTACCATGCAATTTTTAGCCTGGCTTCACTAGGAGTGATTCCCGAAAGTCCGGGAAGGAGTTTGGAAGACCGGGAATGACCCGAAAGGCCAAAAAAGAGCAGGAACACTTAGAATAGTGTCCTAGAGGTATTTGACTTGAAAAATGAGGACAAGATGTGTCGGAAGGGTTGACCGGGCCTTTAGAGGCAAAACAGTCAATCAGATCAGGAAGCTGCCAGGACGGACTCAGACTGTCCCAGAAGAAGACTTGGGATTTGGAAACATTATTTAGAATGCTCCCAAAGGTTGCCGATTTGATTCCCAGAGCCGGTGTGGTTGGAAAAGGAGACCGGCCCACTAGAGGCAAAACGGTCATTTTGCATCGGGTTGGCCGGAACTGACTCGGAATGATCTGGAAAGGTAAAAGGAGATTAAGAACACTATAAAAAGTAGTCTCAGAGGATTACCGATTTGATACCCAGAGCCGGTGTGGTCGGAAAAGGAGACCGGCCCACTAGGGGCAAAATGGTCATTTTGTACCGAGTTGGTCGAAACTGACTCGGAATGATCCGGAAAGATAAGAAAAGGTTGAGAATTCTATAAAAATTATTCTCGGGAAGTTACCGATTTGATACCCAGAGCCGGTGTGGTCGGAAAAGGAGACTGGCCCACCAGGGGCAAAATGGTCATTTTGCACCGAAGTGGGCTAGCAGGTACTGGCGTTGACCTGGGTTTTGAGTGTTTCTACCACTCTGACAGCGGTCGTCGTGACACAGGGGTTTGTTGGCAATTCCCTATATTGACCTATTTGTGAATATTTTCGCTACTCTATCGGTTGTGATGTTTGCGAGTATTTTCGCTACTCAGACCGTCTCGAGGAATAAACTTTCTCGTGAGAGGGATTGGAAAGGGGACTTACCATATTTGAAAAGACGTGCCTGATTTGGAACCGTCTCGAGGAATAAACTGTCTCGAGAGAGGGGTTGGAAAGGGGACTTACCGTCTTTGAAAAGACGTGCCTGAATTGGAACCGTCTCGAGGAATAAACTGTCCCGAGAGAGGGGTTGCAAAGGGGACTTAGTCTTCGAAAAGACGTGCTTGAATTGGAACCGTCTCGAGGAATAAACTGTCCCGAGAGAGGGGTTGGAAAGGGGACTTACCGTCTTCGAAAAGACGTGCCTGAATTGGAACCGTCTTGAGGAATAAACTGTCCCGAGAGAGGGGTTGGAAAGGAAACGACAATGCCCCTAAAGGCATTTTGGTCATTTTGCCTCTATTTGAGCCTGGTAGGCCTACGAGGCGATGGACTAACGGGATTTGGACTTAGAAAATTGGTTTCGAATGGAATACGCACACAATGACTTGAAAACAAGTCTGGACGGAGTGTAGACTACTGAGCGGTCAAAAATGGGGTACTTACAGCTGCCCCTCTTTTTCTGTCTTTGCTTGTCAAAGACAGAAAACGATAGAAGTAATAGTTCCATGTTGACTTTGAGGCAGTCGGAGGGACGGACATTGAAAATCTTTCGACAACGAGGGTCGAAAACGGCTAACGGGCCAAAAAGGCCTTCGAAAATGAGTTTTGGCGGGAAAAAGGGCAAAACTGCCCAGAATTTGAACCTGGCGCCTCTAGCAGTAATGCCTTTGGCAGAAAATGCCTGGTGCATCTGCTAGTGGCGCCAGGCTTAAAGTTGAAACCAGAAAATTTCTGGTTCGAACAGCCACGGCATTTCGAAGAGTTTGTGAAAGATTAAGGGTGTTTGTGGGGAAACCGACTTGAACCTTGAAGGGGCTCCTCTTGGGGATCATGGGTGATTGCCGGAAGGAGACCACGTCGCCAGAAGAGAAGATTTTGCCGGAGAACTTCCAAAGAGTGAGTTTTCAAATTTTGTTAATTTTGATGTGTAGAGCTTCGTTTGAATCATATGAATAGTGGAAGTTGATGTTTTGATGTGCTTTGGAACACTTTGGTGATGTTGTTTTTGCATTTTGGTGGTTGTTTAATTGAATTTGAATGATTTTTCATGATTATGCGAAGAGGGTTTTTCGCAGGAATAGGAGATCTGTTCCTACAGGCATGGGCATTGGGTTTTCTGACTATGTTTTTGTTTAGTGTGCCTTAGAAAATGTGTTTAACAACCGTATGAAGTTTCTTGATTTTTTGAAAACTCGGTGAATTTTTTATTTTTAAAAAATAGGAAAATACTTAGAAAATTTGGAAAAATGAGAAAACTCAAGAAATTGATAAAATTTTTAAAGATTGAAATTTGAAAAAATATTGGAATATTTTAGAAAACATTTGAAATGATTTTGAAGAATTTTAAGGCATATTTGAAAACCATGGATTTATTGGAGAAATAAAACATGTGTTTTTGAAAATTTTGAAAAATTGAAAAGCGTGCACGGTTGCTGATGTCATGTGATTGTGACAAAGTGAAGTGCACGTTTTGTGTTTTGTGTTGATATCATGGGTGTTGTAAGGGACATTTTTAAATGGGATTCTGTCGAAATTTTTTAGAAACTAGGGGAAAGTTTTTAGAAATAAAATCTTTTTGAAGGAAAAAAATAGAAAACCCTTGAGATATGATTTGAAGTTGGAAAATCAAGATGTGTACGTAGGAAATTTGTTTTGACTTATCATTCGAAATCTTTTTATTTATTTATTATTATTAAATTTTGTGTTAGTTGTTTATTTTATTTTGCTTTATTATGTTATTATTTATTGCATATATGGTACATTCACACCTCTTACCTTGCCTTACCTTTTCAAGATGGCAGATATGGGCGATGATGGCTCTGAGAGGAGACGCCGCTCGGGGAAGGCGGCTCGGACAAATTCTTATTGGCAGCTCTAGTTGCTCCAGGGGTAGTCGCAAATCAACTAGCATGGCATCCTCTAGCCAAAATGGAAGGGGGGAAGTAGGCCTCCAGTCGACCCCTTCGCTCCAGTTGAACCAGTTTTCGAGGATGAGATGGACGTCGAGGTTTCCCGCTTTTGACTTTTGGGGTGGCCGACGCTATTTTGAGTTGACTACGGGTTTGGTATGACGGGTATTCTCCAGATGAGCAAGACATTTTTCATTGGTTCTTTGATTGCATGACTTCTCTCCTATTGGCATAGCTTGTTTTCTGGCAGTGGTTCCCTTTTGGCCACCTGACCCATCTTTCTTGGGGAATGTGAGCCTGCCCCTACTTCCCATAACTATGGCTTCCTCCTAGGTCTTCGGGATGGTTCAACTGACATTATGGGACCTACTTTTCCTAATAGCTGCGTCGCGATTGTCTCTTCTCAGCTTGGGCTCCATTGTGCGGCCTTTTCTTCTGACCTTCTGCCCCTAGTTTTCTTATGTCTCAATGAAGCTCTTGTTCTCACATTCTGAGTTTGCGACGCATAGGAAAGCTCGTTCAGGGGATTGATATACTTCTCAAGATTGGTCCATTTCTCCATGATAGCCCTAGCTCCGTTTCTCTTGAACTTGTTGATGTCTCCACGAGGGGGTGACTTAGTCAGCCGTTGATTGCGTGCGTTGCTCGCCAGGATTCAGGAAGGACACTCATATGCCCCTATGGTTGTGGGACAGACCTTCATAAGCCTTACTAGACTTTGGCAGGGGGGCCGATGCTCATTGTTGAGGATGTGCTTCATTGCTCCAGCTTTGGGTGATCGGCCACTTATTCACTACCCCTCTTTCGAAGCCATTTGATTGGGGAGGTCGAGAGTGGGTCATTGCCCCATTCTCTGTTTCTTGTTGGTCATGAAAATCTGAGCTTTCTGAGGTGTGAGCCAGTACTGGAGATATCTGAGGGGTGGCTTTAGCTCCTTTTTGCATTTTACCTTGTTCCCTGTTTCTTATTTGAGAGACAGGGAATGACATAGGGTTAGTTTTGTACAAAAACAATTTTAAAAATGCCTTGGTAAAGGGCGTCATTTTTTATTTTTTATGATGATTGCACATGGGATTAAATGCATGATTTATTTTTTTTTATGAATGCACATGTTCACACAGAAGTGAAATTGAATGCGTGTTACACTTTTAGATAATGAACATATAGGAATGGAATTGAATGCAATGTCCCCTATTTTTTGGTAATAAATGCACAGATTTATGTAGGAATTGAATTAAATGCATGACCTACTTCCTTACGAATGAACAGGTTTATACAGGAATGCAGTTGAATGCATGAATAAACTACATAAGAATCTAAATGGATGTACAAGTTATATATGTCATGGATGCATCAGTACCACATGTATATAAGTTATTTAAAAGAATGCCCCAGAATTACCCCAGGGCCCATACTCTCAAGATTCTGTTTCCTTTCTAGGATTCTGTCCCATTCAGTTTTGTCCCATTCATATCGGGGTGTGATAGCATTTGCACCATTCTCTAGGGATCTTGACCTTTTGGTTTGCTATCCTATCCCTACTTTCTACAGGGTTGCTGTTTGGGGTTTTTCTGATCTCACTTGGTTTTCTCTCTCAGATCTCTAAACTGCCACCATGGTTCGAGCGACAACTCGCATGTCCTTTGCAGAGCGATAAACAGCTAAGCCCTCAATCCGAGAATACTTCTTTTAGGACCGTAAGGTGGGCTGGGTTTAGAGGTTGTAAGAAATGAAAGGATCTTTAGGCTCAAAGATCTTCTTTGAATGGGTTGTTTAAACCAAAACCATCTGAGCACACCTTGGAGCATGAGATTGCCCCTTGCATTCCCTTCCAATTCTCCTTTCTCAGCCTAGTTGTCTTGGTATTATTCAGGCTTATTTGGACTAAGCAATTTTCTTTGATCAGAGAGGACTTTAATTTAGACCGTAACGTAGGCTAGGTTAAGGGGTTTATGAATGAAAAGGATGCGCAGGCTCAAACTTGATGTTGTTTATAATAGGGTTTAGATCCACACCATCCTTAGTCGGTCTTCCAACGGGGTTTTGTCCCCTAATATCCTCCTCTAGTTTCAACAACACGTCTGGCTCATTTAGATCAAGCAATCATTCTCAATCAGAGTGGACTTTAGTAGGGTTGTAATGTAGGCCATGGGTTGGGATTTAACAAGAAAGGGTAAAGGCTCAAGCCTATTGCTTCTACTAGGCTTCCTTATTACCTAGGATCACCTTTGAACATATATTCTTTAAAGAGTTCACCTTTCTTGTAGTCTAATCCTTGACCTTGTAACGGAGTTGTCTGACATTTGTCCCATTTTTTCTGACTTTCGGCTTTATATGCTTTTCAAAGATAGCACAACATGATTCTTTTCAGGACTTTCCTCTAATATGCTTTTTTTTTTTTGTTGCCTTTGACAAGACAAACATTTCTACAACTTCTTTCTCTTAGATCCTTTCCTTAACATTTCCATTTAACCGATTGTGGATGGTGATCCCTAGGTTGGGGTATTTTTTGGAAAAGAAAGATAACCGGCTCAATAGGTTCGACAAGGGTTGCTTTTAACTGTATGGAAAGTGAAATGAGGGCCTCTCTTCATTTTGAACAAGATTGCTTGATCCATAGAGCCTTCATGTTACTTCAGCTTGATGGTCGATGATATTATCTGCCAGATCTTCTGCTGCCTGTCTGCCCCAGTGTGGGGGGATGGTTTCGGATCGAGGTTGACAAAAAATCTTCCACTTTCTGCGAGGCACCAGTGGGTTAAGCAAAATGGGATATTTTTGTGCATGATAGCAGAATTGATGGCCTCTAATCATTTCAAATTGAATTGCTTAGTCCATAAAGCCTTTGTACAAAATTTAGACAATATTCCTGGGGATGATGTGTTTATGCCAATAACCCTTATATATTCTATCGAATCAACTACTCTGTGCTTATCCCAGTGTGGGGGATGGTTATGGGTTTGGGGACATCTGAATAAAAATCAGTTACGGCTCTAGTGGGCTGAGCAAAGGATAGTATTTATTTGGGATAAATAGAACAATGGCTCCTCATCATTTTGAGTACTCGGCTGCCCATCGCTTAGCCAGGATATCATGCAAGTGTCGCCTCTTCAATGAACTCCACACTATCTCCTTCCTATCTCTCACTCTCTCTTTGTCTCTCTAAGGTTTTAACCCCCCTTTGAGTGGGTTACCCATGCTATCCCATCCTTCAAGTCGAGTCATTTACCAAATGGGGAAGAATCCCTAAATGTGACAATCGTCCACAAGAGTATGAAACAAAGGGGATAAACTAGGAACTACCCATTCTCATTTAAAAACATGATTACATGGCATGCAGTGTTCATTTAAATAAGATATGCAAGAAATAGAAGGATAAAAGGAAAACAGATGAATTTTATGAAAACCTCCCTTTTCTAGTGGACCTTTTGGTGGGAACCCCTAACAAGGTTTTAAAACTGTGCCGACTGCTTTGGTATTTCATTCCCCGGGTATATAACCAAACGATGGAGGACGGATTGACATATCTTCTGTAATGTTTAGCATGCATTTGGAAGTTAGGAGATTCTTTTGTAGTAATGCATGGGTCTGACAGAACTTTGCAAACGATGAAGTCCTCTCCTACAGTGATGGTGATCGTCGCGGCATGGTGTGGAGGTAACATCTTGTTGATGGATAATTAGTTCTTCTTACTCCCTAATGTAGGTTCAGTCTCTTCTAACAACTAGGCTCATTCTTCCATGAGTTTGAACTTGGTGGGGGTACTAGAGGGATTCCATGCATTCAGTTGTGCTCTCTGACCTGAAAAAGAAAAAGAAAAACAAAATGTAGTCAGCGTGTGGAGTTAGAGGTTTTATGCAATGCGTGTCCTATGGAGGTCCCTTCTTTGAGGGAATCTAGGTATGATGACAAATCCATTTTGGAGGTGGGGCTTTGCCCCTATTATGCAATACAAGACCTCTTCGACGTGGGTCGATTGATATTTCCTTATTTGGGCAATCTCGCCTCTATGAACTGAGAGAGATTTTGGCCTCTTTCAAGATATGGTTCTATGTATGCCATGAATCCTTAGGGTTTAAAAACCCTTAGGAGTTTTGGTAGGTTCGATTAACATGAGATTGGATTGCTCCTTTCTCTTTACGGTTGATTAGATGCATGAGAATGAAATGACTTAAGTTTCTTGGAACTCTTGTCTTAGAATAGATATGGATGCATGAGCATAATAGAAGTGAACGTGTGAGCAATATGATAACAATAAATAAATGGTTTAGAAAAACCCCCTTCTTGTCGTGCTTCTACCTTCGGTTCTCTGGGTATTTGGAGATGAGGAGAGGGAGGACAGAAGACAAAAAACAAAAGAGAAGTTAGTGTCTTGATTTGAAGATTTCTATGCAATGCATGTCCTATGGGTGCCCCTGCTCGAGAGGGAGACTAAACATGATGTATTGGCTCACTTTTGGAGATAGGGGGTTTGCCCCTGTATGCAGGTACCTTACTGTTGAGTGGGAACCTTCATCCATTCATACAATCATCTATCCATTCATTTGCAAAAAATAAAGAAGTACATTGAACTTTGGGGTTTAAGATACAAAAGAATTGAAATATATTTTAAATAAGGGGAGGGGGAACATTTTCCTTTAGACTTCCACCTATCTAGTTTTACAAAGGAAAACCTAAACTACTTTTGAGTCTTCGGATTCGCCTTACTTGGATTTGATGTCGAGGAGGTCACTGAGAGACCTTGCTGATTGGTTGCCCCTTGTCTTCTTGGCAACCCTATCTCCGTGAGCATAGAGGATTAGGGCCCCTCTTATGGAATGAATTGAGATGCATGCAATGAGTCCTTAGGGTTACGTGGGAACCCTTAGGGTTTAGGTAGGTTTAATGCAAGGGAGAGTGACCTTGGTGTCATTCTCAATGGGTTGATCATATGCATGAAAATGCAGTGACTTGAGTTACTTGGAACTCTTGTCTTGACATGGAATATTGAATGCATGGTATGCAAAGAGTATACAGAAAGAGAATGCACTAACAAGGTAAACGTGCATGCATGAGCAGTTAAACAGCCATTATAACAGTATGAATACAAACATTATAACAACAGGGATAAATAGGTATAAATGAAAGTAAGAGCAGTCGCCCTTTCTTCTGTAGTTTTGAAAACAGTGCTCGTGTCTTAAATCTGGCAGAGGTTTGGCTATGCAAGGTGTTTATATGAGTATGAGGTTGAGGGTTGACTAATGCGTCCTAAAAAGGCTCGGTCCCTGGATCTTCAAACCTAGGCCCACTCCCCGAGGTGGTGCCATGATCGGTTGGTGATCCGAGCAGGGGAACCATCAAAAGGCCGTAAGCGAAGAAACTGACACAGCATCTTGCCCACAACCAATATACCATTCCCCTTTCTAACTAAAAAGGACATATCAGGGTAATAATGCAAGTATGCAGAATGCAAGTGCACATGCAGTGTGTGTGTGATTTTTAAAAGTGGAGGAAAGGGCCCAACAACTCCCATTCATCCTGCACATCACATTCATGCAAAGCAGTTAATAAAATTTAAACAAAATGTGTACCTACAAAACAAAGATGCAAGTGTTAGTATGTGGATGACAAACATAATACAAGATAATATGAATAAATGCATGCTTTTTGAAAATAATTTTGAAAATTTAGTTTTGAAAATTTAAAGTGAGTAGGATTGAACCAAGTTAATTGAAGACTCTACATGGGTGAAGGGTAAAGAGACATGACTACGGCCTAAGCCTCTAAGTAGTCCTCAGTGGCGTCGCCAGCTGTCGCGCCCAGATTTTTCACACTCGAGGAATACTCACACAAGCAGGAAAAATGTTTTACTCTCTCGTTAGAACTCACCCTCCTAGAACAATGAGTGCAACTAGGTTTGAATTGAAAATTGGTTTGGGTAAAGGGCTTTTGGAAAAGATTTGGAGTCGCCACCTATCTTGATTAAGGTGAGTTAGGTCACCTAAAAACCAAGAATAATCCGAAGACTACACTTAGGGTTTTTGGAAAACGATTTTGAAAATATCTCCTCAAGAGAGGGTTTTTAAGAAAACAGGTTGTTTGGCAACCTTTGGAAAACATTTAGCCCTTTTTGAAAAATAACTCCTTTTGGCCTTTGAAAACAGTGATCCTAGGTTTGGAGGTTGGTTACATGTAGGGAAGACGCACTAAGCCATCATCCTACCTCGCCCTTTCGGTACCTACATGTCAATCTACCCTAGATTCACCTATGAGAGTCTTCAACTAACATATGTTCAAGCCTATCCACTTTGAAAAACAATGTCTGAAAAAAAATTAACATGATGCATGATATGCAAGTGCAATAGAAAAGAGTTGATTTAGAAATAGATTTGAAAAGAGATTTGATTTGATTTGAAAAGGAAGAGATAGAAGTTTGAATTTGGAAAGAAGGTTTTGGGAATTGAAAATAGAGATTTGAAATTGGAAATTGATTGAAATTTGAAAATATTGTAGAATTTGAGTTTTGAAGAATATAGAAATTTGAAAAAAGTAGTGACCGCACCCATGAGGGTTGCCTACGTATTCTTTTGGAGGAATCAGGTCAGTCGTAGTTCGGACTGGAGTTCGATTGGAAAGAGATTGATTTGAAAGAAAGAAATTGAATTGGAAATTGAATTAGAAAATTGAGAGATTGAACTTAGAATGGAAGATTGAAAATTGGAATTTGGAATATTGGAATTGAAAAGATTGAATTTTGATTTGAAAAGATAGAACTTGGAGGAGAGATTTAGACTTATTTTGAAAAGATAGAGGTTTAGGAAACCTAGACTTAGGAAGGAGAAGAGACTTAGGAAAGATTCGACTTGACTTGGAAGGTTTAGGAGACTAGAAAAGATTGGATTTAGGAAATGTTTGAATTAGGAAAAGGTCCGATTTAGGAAAGTTTCGAATTAGGAAAGTTTCATTTTTGGCAAGTTCCGAATTAAGAAAGTTTTGAATTAGGAAAGTTTTCAAATTAGGAGAGTTTCGAAATTAGGAAAGTTTTGAAATTAGGAAAGTTTCAAAATAGGAAAGTTTCGAATTAAGAAAGTTTCATTTTAAGAAAGGTTTTGAAAAAGGAAAGGTTTTGATAATAAGGAAGTTTTGAAAATAAGAAAGTTTTGAGTTTAGATAGTCTTGGATTTGGAAAGATTTGAAGTTTAGGAAAGTTTAAGATTTAGAAAGTTTTAGAGTTTTAGAAAATCTCGAGATTAAGAAAGGTTTGGGTTTAGGAAAAGTTTGAAAACTTAGGTTTGAAAAGTTAGGATTTGAAAAGAGGGTAGAATTAGGAAAGATTTGAAAGTTGAGTTTTAAAATTTAGGGAAGATTTTTATATTCAAGTTTTGGAAACTTAAGATTTAAGAAATGAGAAGATTAAGAAGGATTCGATTTAGGAAAGCTTTAGATTTTTAAATTTAAGGAAAGATTTAAAGTTTAGGTTTAAGAAACTTATGGTTTAAGAAGGTAGGAAATTAGGAAGGAGTTGAATTAAGAAAGGTTTGGATTAGGAAAGGATTGGATTTGGTTTTTAAAAGCAAAAGTTTGATTTTATTTCTAAAAACAGAGGACGGGATCTAGTTTCCTAAACGGGAAGATTGGATTTGGTGTCCTAAAAGAAAAATTGATTTGGTTTCCTAAAGGGAAGATAGGATTTGGTAAGGATTTGGAAAGGGAGATTCTAAAAACCCTAGATTTGAAAGTGTAGAATTTTAGCATAGAAACAAGGTTTTGGAAATGTGTACAGTTTGGATGTAGAAAACGAAAGATTTTGTAAACCTAGGTTCGAGGCAAAGTTTGAAAATCACGTTTTTCGAAAGAAAAGTAAGGTTTCCTAATCGTGGGTTCTAGGGCTTGACTTGGGCTCTAAAGAAAGAGGATTTTTGAAAAGTCATTTTTGGAAGCGAAGGTTTTCTAGAAGGGAATCCTAGGAAGGAGTTTTTGGAAAGTGAATTTGGAGATAGAGTTTTTGGAAAAGATTTTAAAAAGAAGGAGTTTTTGGAAAGTGTGTTTTGGGGATAGCATTTTGGAAAGAAGTTGAAAAATGAGGTTTTGAAAAATAGATTTTTGTAAAGAGTTTTTAGAAAACAATTTCGAAAAGGAGAGTTTTAGGAAAGTATGTTAAAAAAGAGATTTTGAGGTAGAGGGATTTGAAATGAGAGTTTTTTGGAAGATATAAAAGATCTCACTTTCCTAAAGCGATTCTAACCATAAGAAGGCTAGAACCACTTTAGCAAAGCGGTTTTGAAAATAACAAGATTTGAAAATATGGACCATATTGGTCACTGTGAATGTAACACTTTCCTAAAGCAACCCTAGCCATAGAAAGGCTAGAATCACCCTAGGATTGTGATTTTGAAAACATGTTTTGAAAAATAAGATTTTGATGCAATTTTGAAAACAAGTTTGAAAACGATTTTGAAAACAACTTTGAAAACAACTTTTGGAAGATACAAGACCATGATATGCACAATGCAATTTTGGGGTCGTGAACATACAAGGTTAAGGTTCACCACATAATCAAGGGGGCTGGACCCATGTGGTCTCTGGTTAGACTAGAAGAAAGCCCCTGACATGGTGACTCGCCAATAGCCCAGTCCTACACATGGACCGGGAATCCCCATGTTTCAAGCATGCAAAGAAAGGGGGGGAAAGAGATGGGGATTAAAATAGAGAAAACCCAAGTGGTTTAGGAGAGAGAAGAGAGAGGGGGAAGTGCAGAAATTTAAATAGGGAGCCTACCGTATGTCTTGTTTATTTTGCGCGCCTTGCTTTCTTCGGTCTTCATCTTGGTCTTCGTCTTCAATCTTCAAGAGCCGCCTTCAATCTTCAAACTTCAGATTACAGCTCTTTAAGTCTTCGAAAGAGGGTTGAAGGCTAGTGTATGAGTGTATGGGGGGTGTATAGGAGTGTATATGAGGGTAGGGTTTGTGTATGGTGATTAGAGTTTGGAAAACCTAGGGATGCTAGGGTTTTAGGAGTGTTCGAGCTCTGGATTTCGAATTATATGATTTTTGGTTTGAGTTTGCGGATCCTTTTTACGTTGGAGAAGGCTCTGTATTTATAGAGGGAGGAATACACTGGCGCCTGTTGTAGTGGCACCAGGCCAAACTTCACACTGGCACCACTCCTAGTGGCGCCAAGCCATTTTTTGGCTTGGCGCCACTACTAGTGGTGCCAGCCATTTAAGAAATGTTTAAGGTCGGCAAGCAACGTATCTTTGACTAGATTTGGGCGTCTATAATAGTGACTACTATGCAATTTTTAGCCTGGCTTCACTAGGAGTGACTCCGAAAAGTCCGGGAAGGAGTTTGGAAGACTGGGAATGACCCGGAAGGCTGAAAAAGAGCAGGAACACTTAGAACAGTGTCCCGGAGGTATTTGACTTGAAAAATGAGGACAAGATGTGTCGGAAGGGTTGACCGGGCCTTTAGAGGCAAAACGGTCAATCGGATCGGGAAGCTGCCGGGACGGACTCGGACTGCCTCAAAAGAAGACTTGGCATTTGGAAACATTATTTAGAATGCTCCCAAAGGTTGCCGGTTTGATTCCCAGAGCCGGTGTGGTCAAAAAAGGAGACCGGCCCACCAGGGGTAAAACGGTCATTTTGCATCGAAATGATCCGAAATGACTCGAAATTATCCGAAAAGGTAAAAGAAGGTTGAGAACACTATAAAAAGTAGTCTCAGAGGATTATCAGTTAGATACCGAGAGCCGGTGTGGTCGAAAAAGGAGACCGGCCCACTAGGGGCAAAATGGTCATTTTGTACCGGATTGGCTGGAACTGACTTGGAATGATCCGGGAAGATAAGAAAAGGTTGAGAATAGTATAAGAAGCATTCTTGGGAAGTTACCAGTTTGATACCCAGAGTCGGTGTGGTCGAAAAAGAAGACCGGCTCACTAGGAGCAAAGCGGTCATTTTGCACCGAAGTGGGCTAGCAGGTACTGGCGTTGACCTGGGTTTTGAGTGTTTCCGCCACTCTGACGGCGGTCGTCGTGACACAGGGGTTTGTTGGCAATTTCCTATATCGACCTATTTGTGAGTATTTCTGCTACTCTAACGGTTGTGATCTTTGCGACTATTTTCGCTACTCGGACCATCTCGAGAAACACTCAAAACCTAGGTCAACACCAGTGCCTGCTAGCCCACTTCGGTGAAAAATGACCAAACTATCCCTTGGGCCTTTTTTGAGACTTTCTCGTCAAAATGACCATTTTGCCCCTAGGCATCCAAACGCCCTAGGAACCACACTGGCTCTGGGTATCAAACCGGTAACCTCCTGAGAATACTTCTTATAGTACTCTTAACCTTTTTTTATCTTTCCGGATAATTTCGAGTCAATTCCGGCAAATCTGGTGCGAAATGACCGTGTTGCCCCTGGTGGGTCGGTCACCTTTTTTTACCACACCGGCTTTGGGTATCAAACCGGCAACCTTTGGGAACATTCTGAATAATGTTTCCAAATCTTAAGTCTTCTTCCGGGACAGTCCAAGTCCGTCCTGGCAGCTTTCCGATCCGATTGACCATTTTGCCCCTAAAGGCCTGGTCAACCCTTCCGACACATCCTACCCTCATTTTTCAAGTCAAATACCTCCGGGACACTATTTTAAGTGTTCCTGCTTTTTTCCAGCCTTCCGGGTCATTCCCGGTCTTCTAAACTCCTTCCCGGACTTTCCGAAGTCACTCATAGTGAAGCCAAGCTAAAAATTGCATGGTAGTCACTAGTACAGACACCCAAATCTAGTCAAAGATATGTTGCTTGCCGACCTTAAACATTTCCTAAACGGTTGGTGCCACTAGTAGTGGCGCCAAGCCAAAAAAATGGCCTGGCGCCACTCCTAGAGGCGCCAATGTAAGTTTTGGCCTGGCGCCACTGCAACAAACGCTAGTGCATTCCTCTCTCTATAAATACAGAGTCTCCTCCAGCGTAAAATGGTCCACAAAATCAATCTAAAAATCATATATTTCGATATATAGAGCTCGCGCACTCCCTAAACCTTAGCTTTTCTAGGTTTTCCAAACCCTAGCCACCATACACTAAACCCTAGCCTCCTATACACTCATACACACCTCCATACACTCATACATTAGCCTCCAACCCTCCTTTGAAGACTGGAAGAGCTACGATCTGAAATCTGAAGTTTGAAGACAACTCTTGAAGATTGAAGACGAAGATCAAGATCAAGACCGAAGACAAGTAAGGCGCGCAAAATAAACAAGACACAAGGTAGGCTATCGTTTTACGTTTTTGCACTTCCCCCCTCTCTCTTCTCTCTCCTAATCCACTTGGGTTTTCTCTATTTTAATCCCCCATCTCTTTCCCTCCTTTCTTTGCGTGCTTGAAACAAGGGGATTCCCGGTCCATGTGTAGGATTGGGCTATTGGAGAGTCATCGTGTCGGGAGCTTTCTTCTAGTCTAACCAGAGACCACGTGAGTTCGGCCCCCTTAAATATGTGGTGAAGCCTTAGCCTTGTATGTTCACGACCCCAAATTTGTATTATGCATATCATGATCTTGCATCTTCCAAAATTCGTTTTCAAACTCGTTTTCAAACTTGTTTTCAAAATTGCATCAAAATCTCCTTTTTCAAAACTTGTTTTCAAAATCACAATCCTAGGGTGATTCTAGCTTTTCCATGGCCAGGATTGCTTTAGGAAAGTGTTACATTCAAAGTGACCAACATGGTCCATATTTTCAATCCTTGTTATTTTCAAAACCACTTTCTTAAAGTGGTTCTAGCCCTCTTATGGCTAGAATCGCTTTAGGAAAGTTGTAAGCATCCCATTTTTGACCGCTCGGCAGTCTACACTCCATCCAGACTTGTGTTCAAGTCATTGTGGGCATATTCCAATTGAAACCAACTTTTTTAAGTCCAAATCCCGTCTGTCCATCGCTTCGCGGGCCCACTAGGCTCAAATAGAGGCAAAATGACCAAAATGTCCTTGGGAGCATTATCCTTTCCTTTCCAACCCCTCTCTCGAGACAATTGATTCCTCGAGACGGTAAATCTATTCCAAATCAGGCACGTCTTTTCGAAGACGGTAAGTCCCCTTTCCAATCCCTCTCTGGAGAACATTTATTCCTCGAGACGGTTCCAAATCAGGCACGTCTTTTCGAAGACGGTAAGTCCCCTTTTCAATCCCTCTCTCAAGACAGTTTATTCTTCGAGACGGTTCCAATTCAGGCACATCTTTTCGAATATGGTAAGTCCCCTTTCTAATCCCTCTCTCGAGACAGTTTAATCCTCGAGACGGTTCCAAATCAGGCACGTCTTTTCGAAGACGGTAAATCCCCTTTCAAATACCTCTCTCGAGACAGTTTATTCCTCGAGATGGTTCCAATCAAGGCCCCTTTAGTAACTTCCTGAGAATGCTTGTTATAGTATTCTCAACCTTTCCTTATCTTTTCGAATCATTCCGAGTCAGTTCCGGCCAACCCGGTACAAAATGACCGTTTTGCCCCTGGTGGGCAGGTCTTCTTTTTCGACAATACCGGCTCTGGGTATCAAACCGGTAACCTCCCGAGAATGCTTCTTATAGTACTCTCAACCTTTCCTTATCTTTCTGGATCATTCCGAGTCAGTTTCGACAAACCCGGTGCGAAATGACTGTTTTGCCCCTAGTGGGCCGGTCACCTTTTCCGACCACACTGGCTCTGGGTATCAAATCGGTAACCTCCTGAGACTACGTTTTATAGTGTTCTCAACCTCCCTTTACCTTTCCGGATCATTCCGAGTCAGTTCCGGCCAACCCGGTGCAAAATGACCGTTTTGCCCCTAATGGGTCGGTCGCCTCTTCTGACCATACCGGCTCTGGGTATCAAACCGGCAACCTTTGGGAACATTCTAAATAATGTTTCCAAATCCCAAGTCTTCTTCCGAGACAGTCCAAGTCCGTCCTGGTAGCTTCCCGATCCGATTGACCGTTTTGCCCCTAAAGGCTCGGTCAACCCTTCCGACACATCCTATCCTCAATTTTCAAGTCAAATACCTCTGCGACACTATTTTAAGTGTTCCTACTCTTTTCCGGCCTTCCGGGTCATTCCCGGCTTTTTCAAATCATCCCCGGACTTTGCGGAGTCACTCTTAGTGAAGCTAGGCTAAAAATTACATGGTAGTCACTAGCACAGGCACCCAAATCTAGTCAAAGATACGTTGCTTGCCGACCTTAAATATTTTCTAAATAGCTAGCACCACTAGTAGTGGCGCCAAGCCAAAAAATGGCCTGGCACCACTCCTAGTGGCGCCAGTGTGAAGTTTGGCCTAGCGCCACTACAACAGGCGCTAGTGTATTCCTCCCTCTATAAATACAGTGCCTCCTCTAACATGAAAAGGATCCACAAACTCAAACCAAAAATCATATAATTCGATATATAGAGCTCGAACACTCCCAAAACCCTAGCTTCCCTAGGTTTTCCAAACCCTAGCCACCATACACTAAACCCTGGCCTCCTATACACTCATACACACCCTCATACACTCATACACTAACCTTCAACCCTCCTTCGAAGACTTGAAGAGTTACAATCTGAAGTTTGAAGATTGAAGGCGGCTCTTGAAGATTGAAGACGAAGGTCAAAATGAAGACCGAAGAAAGCAAGGCGCGCAAAATAAACAAGATACAAGGTAGGTTCTCCATTTAAATTTTCGCACTTCCCCCTCTCTCTTCTCTCTCCTAACCCACTTGGGTTTTCTCTATTTTAATCCCCCATCTCTTCCCCCCCCCCCCTTTCTTTGCATGCTTGAAACAAGAAGACTCCCGGTCCATGTATAGGATTAGACTATTGGGGAGTTACCGTGTCGGGGGCTTTCTTCTAGTCTAACCACAGACCACGTGGGTTCGGCCCCCTTGATTATGTGGTGAATACTTAGCCTTCTATGTTCATGACCCCAAAATTACATTGTGCATATCACGATCATGCATCTTCCAAAACTCGTTTTCAAACTCGTTTTCAAAAATTGTTTTCAAACTTGTTTCCAAAATTGTATCAAAATCTCTTTTTTAAAACATGTTTTCAAAATCACAATCCTAGGGTGATTCTAGCTTTTCCATGGCTAGGGTTGCTTTAGGAAAGTTTTATATTAAAAGTGACTTTTATGGTCCATATTTTAAAATCTTATTGTTTTCAAAACCACTTTCCTAAAGTGGTTCTAGCCCTCTTATGGTTAGAATTGCTTTAGGAAAGTGAGACATTTTTATACCTTCTAAAAATTCTATTTTCAAAAATCTCTTCTCCTAAAAAACTCTTTTTCAACATACTTTCCTAAAACTCTTCTTTCCAAAGTTGTTTTCAAAAACTCCCTCAAAACTTTCTATTTTTTAAAACTCTCTTCTTCAACTCCTTTCCAAAATGCTCTCTTCAAAGTCTACTTTCCAAAAGCATTCCCTAGGTTTCCTTCCTAGAAAAACTTTCGCTAAAATCTTTCCAAAAACTCTCTTTTCAACTCTTCCCTCTAGAAACTCCTCTTTAGGATTTCCTTTCAAAATCTTCGTTTCTAAAAACGCACTTTTCAAAAACTCTTTCCTTAGAAGCCCAAGTCAAGCCCTAGAACCCACAATTAGGAAACCCTAATTTTCTTTCCAAAAACATGGTTTTCAAACTTTGCCCCAAACCTCGGTTTCCAAAACCTCTTGTTTTCACATCCAAACTATACATGTTTCCAAAACCTATTTTCTACGTCGAAACTATAATTTTCCAAATCTAAGGTTTCTAGAATCTCGCTTTCCAAATCCTTGCCAAATCAAATATTCTTTCCTAATTCAAATATTCCCGTTTAGGAAACCAAATCCAATCCTCTGTTTTTGGAAACAAAATCCAACATTTTCTTTTAGAAACCAAATCCAATCCCTTCCTAATCCAACTCTTTCCTAATTCGAATCCTTCCTAAGTTTCCACTTTCCTAAATCTGAAGTTTCCAAAACTTAAACATAAAAATCTTTCCTAAATTTCAAAACTCAAGTTTCGAATCTTTCCTAATTCAACCCTTTCCTAATTCTACCCTCTTTTCAAATCGTAACTTTTCAAACCTAAGTTTTCAAATGTTTCCTAAACTCAAACTTTTCCTAATCTCAAGATTTTCTAAAATTCAAACTCTAAAACTTTCAAAATCTTAAACTTTCTAAGTGTCAAATCTTTTCAAATTCAAAACTTTCTTAATTCAAACCTTTTCTAAATCTTTCCTAATTTAAAATCTTTCTAGACCTAAATCTTTCCAAATTCTAAACTTTCCAAAACTTCAAAATCTTTTCAAATCTAAAACTTCAAAACTTTCTTAATTCAAAACTTTCCTAAGTTGAAACTTTCCTAATTCCAAAACTTTCCTGAAATGACACTTTTCTAATTCAAAACTTTCCTAATCCGAATCTTTCCTAAATTCCAAGTTTCCAAATCTTCCAAGATCTTTCCAAATCCAACATTCAAATCCAATCTTTCTTAAACTCTCGAGTCTTTCCTAAGTCTCATCTTTCTTAAGTCTAGATTTCCTAAACCTCCATCTTTCCGAAACAAGTCTAAATCGTTCCAAGTTCTACTTTTTCAAATCAAAATTCAATCTTTTCAATTTCAAAATTCCAAATTCCAATTTTCAATCCTCTATTCAAAGTTCAATCTCTCAATCTTCCAATTCAATTTCCAATTCAATCTCCTTCTTCAAATTAACTCTTTCATTTTCAATCGGACTCTTGTCCAAACTACGACTGACCTGATTCCTCCAAAAGGATACGTAGGCAACCCTCATGGGTGCGGTCACAACCTTTTTGAAATCTCAAATTTCATAACTTTTTTCAAATTTTAAATTCCTCCACATTTTCTAAATCTCAAATTCCACAATCTTTTTAAATCTCCAATCTATTTTCAAATTTCCAATTTCAAATTTTTATTTTCGAATCTCCACTTTCGATTTCCAAAAATTTTCAATTTCAAATCTATCCAATTTCAAATCTCTTTCAAATCAAATCAAATCAATTTCTTTTCAAATTTATTTCCAAATCTATTCTCCAACTCTCTCTTATTTTGCACTTGCATCTCATGCATCATTTTTTCAAACATCGTTTTTCTAAAGTGAATAGGGTGGAACATATGTTAATAAAAGACTCTCATAGGTGAATCTAGGATAGATTGACATGTAGGTACCGAAAGGGCGGGGTAAGGTGATGGCTTAGTGCGTCTTCCCTACACGTAATCAACCTCCGAACTTAGATCACTGATTTCAAAGACCAAAAACGGAGTTATTTTTCAAAAAGGGCTAAATGTTTTCCAAAGGTTACCGAACAACCTGTTTTCCTAAAAAATCCTTTCTTGAGGAGATATTTTCAAAATTGTTTTCCAAAAACCCTAAGTGTAGTCTTCGGATTATTCATAGTTTTTAGGTGACCTAACTCACCTTAATCAAGTTAGGTGGCGACTCCAAATATTTTTGAAAAGCCCTTTATTCAAACCTATTTTCAATACAAACCTAGTCGCACTCATTCTTCTAGGAGGGTGAGTTCTAACGAGAGAGTACATCATTTTTTCCGCTTGTGTGAGTATTCCTCGAGTGCGAAAAATTTGGGCGCGACAAAAGTGAGACGTTTTTATACTTCCTAAAAAAACTCTCTTTTCAAAGATCTCTTCTTAAAAATCTCTTTTTCAACATACTTTCCTAAAAACTCTCCTTTCCAAAGTTGTTTTCAAAAACTCCTTCCAAAAATCTATTTTTCAAAACTCCATTTTTCAACTCCTTTCTAAAATACTCTCCTCAAAACACACTTTCCAAAAACGTTCCCTAGGTGTCCTTCCTAGAAAAACTCTCTCCAAAAATCTTTCCAAAAACTCTCTTTTTAAAACTCATCTTCTAGAAATTCTTCTCTAGGTTTTCTTTCCAAAAATCCTCGTTTCCAAAAAACGCCCTTTCTAAAAAACTCTTTCCTTAGAGCCCAAGTCAAGCCCTAGAACCCACGATTAGGAAACCCTAATTTTCTTTCCAAAAACATGGTTTTCAAACTTGCCTTAAAACCTAGGTTTCCAAAACCTCTTGTTTTTTACATCAAAACTTTACATATTTCCAAAACCTATTTTTTACGTCAAAACTATAGTCTTCCCAAATCTAGGGTTTTTAAAACCTCCTCTTCCAAATCATCATCAAATCCAATCTTCTCATTTAGGAAATTAAATCCAGTCTCCCGGTTAGGAAACTAGATCCTATCCTCCGTTTTTTGGAAACAAAATCAAACCTTCTCATTTAGACTCAAAATCTACATCTTTCCTAATTCAACTCTCTCCTAATTTCCCACCTTCCAAAACCATAAGCTTCCCAAAACTTTCGAATCTTTCTTTAAACATTAAGCTTTCAAATCTTTCTTAATTCAACCATTTCCTAACTCTATCTCTTTCCAAATCTTAACTTTCCAAATCCAAGTTTTCAAATCTTTCCTAAACTCAACCTTTTCTAATTTCAAGATTTTCTAAAACTAAAACTCTAAAACTTTCTAAATCTTAAACTTTCCAAATTTCAAATCTTTCCAAATTCAAAACTTTTCAAGTTCAAAACTTTCTTAAGTTAAGACTTTCTAAACCTAAAAACTTTCTAAATTCTAAACTTTCCAAAAACTTCAAATATTTCCAAATCTAAAATTTTCTAAACTCAAAACTTTCTTACTTTCAAAACTTCCCTATTTCGAAACATTCTAAACTTTCCAACTTTCAAAACTTCATAATTTCAAATCCTTTCCTAATTCGAACACTTTCCTAAATTGAGACTTTCCTAAAATGAAACTTTCCAAAAATGAAACTTTCTTAACATAAAACTTTATTAATTCAAAGCTTTCCTAAGTTGAAACTTTCCTAAACCAAATCTTTCCTAAAATGACACTTTCCTGATTTGAAACTTTCCTAATTCAAGTCTTTCCTAAATCCAACCTTTTCTAAATCTTCCAAATCCAACATTCAAGTCAAATCTTTCTAAATCTCAAATCTTTCCTAAATCCTATCTTCCTAAGTCTAGGATTTCTATCTTTTCAAATCAAAATCCAATCTCTTCAATTCCAAATTTCTAAATTCCAATTTTCAATCTTCTATTCTAAGTTCAATCTCTCAATCTTCAAACCCAATTTTCAATTCAATTTCTTTCTTCCAATCCAACCTTCTATTTTCAATCGGACTCCGGTCCGAACTACGACTGACCTGATTCATCCAAAAGGATATGTAGGCAACCCTCATGGGTGCAGTCACAACTTCTTTCAAATTTCAAATTTCTCCACATTTTCCAAATCTCAAATTTCACAATCTTTTCAAATCTCCAATCTATTTTCAAATTTTCAATTTCAAATTTCTATTTCCAAATCTCTATTTCTAATTTTTCAAACTTTCTAATTTCAAATCTTTCTTCTAAAATCAAATCAAATTCTTCTTTTCAAATTTCTTTCCAAATCTATTTTTCAACTTCTCTTATCTTACACTTGCATATCATGCATCATATCTTTTCAAAAATTCTTTTCTAAAGTAAATAGGATTGAGCAGTTGTTAGTTGAAGACTCTCATAGGTGAATCTAGGGCAGATTGACATGTAGGTACCGAAAGGGCGGGGTAGGGTGATGGCTTAGTGCGTCTTCCCTACACGTAACCAACCTCCGAACCTAGGATCACTAATTTCAAAGACCAAAAAGGAGTTATTTTTCAAAAAGGGCTAAATGTTTTCCAAAGGTTGCCAAACAACCTGTTTTTCTTAAAAACCCTCTCTCGAGGTGATATTTTCAAAATCCTTTTCCAAAAACCCTAAGTGTAGCCTTCGGATTATTCTTAGTTTTTAGGTGACCTAACTCACCTTAATCAAGTTAGGTGGCGACTCCAAATCTTTTTCCAAAAGCCCTTTATTCAACTCAATTTTCAATTTAAACCTAGTCGCACTCATTCTTCTAGGAGGGTGAGTTCTAACGAGAGAGTATAGCATTTTTCCCGCTTGTGGGTGTATCCCTCGAGTGCGAAAAATCTGGGCGTGACTGCTGGCGACTCCATTGGGGAAACTTAGAGGGTTAGGCCGTAGTGATGTCTCTTTACCCTTTACCCTTTACCCATGTAGAGTCTTCAATTAACTTGGTTCAACCCTATTCACTTTAAATTTTCAAAACTAAATTTTCAAAATTGTTTTAAAAAAAATATACATTTGTTCATATTATTTTGTATTATGTTTGTCATCCACATACTAACACTTGCATCTTTGTTTTGTAGGTGCGCTTTTTGCTTAAGTTTTATTAACTGCTATGCATGAATGTGATGAACAGGATGAATGAGAGTTGTTGGGCTCTTTACTCCACTTTTAAAAATCACACATACACTGCATGTGCACTTGCATTCTGCATACTTATATTATTACCCTGATATGTCCTTTCTAGTTAGAAAGGGGGAATGGTATATTAGTTGTGAGCAAAATGCTGTGTCAGTTTCTTCGCCTATGGCCTCTTGATGGTTCCCCCGCTCGGATCACCAACCGATCATGGCACCACCTCAGGGAGTGGGCCTAGGTTTGAAGATCGGGGGATCGAGCCTTTTTAGGACGCATTAGTCAACCCTCAACCTCATACTCATATAGATACCATGCATAGCCGAACCTCTGCCGGATTTAAGACACGAGTACTGTTTTCAAAACCACGAAGGAAAGGGCGACTGCTCTTACTTTCATTTATACCTGCTTATTCCTATTGTTATAATAATTGTATTCGTACTGTTATAATACCTATTTAACTGCTCATGCATGCATGTTTACCTTGCTATTGCATTCTCTCTCCTTATACTCTTTGCATATCCATTTTCATGCATTCAATATCTCATGTCAAGACAAGAGTTCCAAATAACTCAAGTTACTGCATTCTCATGCATATGATCAACCTATAGAGAGTGACACCAAGGTCACTCTCCCTTGCATTAAACTTACCAAAACCCTAAGGGTTCCTACGTAACCCTAAGGACTCATAGCATGCATACCAATCCATTCCATAAGAGGGGCCCCAATCCCTCTATGCTTGCGGAGATAGGATTGCCAAAAAGACAATAGGCAACCAACCAACAAGGTCTCTTAGCGACCTCCTCGACATCAAATCCAAGGAAGGCGAATCTGAAGACTCAAGAGTAGTTTAGGTTTTCCCTTTGTAAAACTAGATAGGTGGAAGTCCAAAGGAAAATGCTCCCTTTCCCCCCTGTTGTAATGTATTTCAATTCTTTTGTATCTTAAACCCAAAATTCAATGTACTTCTTTACTTTTATGAATGAATGCATGGATGGCTGAAGGTTCCTACTTGACGGTAAGGTATCTACATACAGGGGCAAACCCCTATCTCCAAAAGTGAGCCAATACACCATGTTTAGTTTCCCTCTTAAATAGGGACACCCTAGGACATGCATTGCATAAAGCTCTCTAAAAACTAGAAACTGACTTGTAATTTGTGTTTTTGTCTTTCTATTTCTTCCTTTTTTTTTTATTTTACAGAAATCCTGTAGTAAAAGTCAACATTGCTCCCAAGAAAGAACAGCGTCCACCTAGAAGCCCATCACTACCCTACAAAGAACTCTACTAATGGCAGCCAACCTCGATGAGACCTCCCCTAGCACTCGCAAGGAGGTTAATGAGATGAAAAGCAAAATAGATGAAATGTTCAAGCTGATGCAGGCAATGGTGTCTAAAGAGCCCACTTCAATAATGCCCGCAACCTCAGTGCCACCCAATCGACCACTCTGGCAGCGGCAGACCCGAATATTCGAAGAACAAGCGGAACTTAAAAAAAGGATGATGAAACTAGAGACCATAATCCCTCTACCTCGCGCAGAAATGACCAATGTGAAAAAGAAGAAAAGTTAACCTCTTGCCAGAAGATCATTCCCCCACCACAACCTCAACTCCATGTTGCCACAATACTCCACCCGCAAACTCCTACCAACCCCTCACAAAATGCGGATCAGACACAGATTGAATTCGGGCATACTTTTTCACAAGAGAAGGTAAAAAAGGAAAGTTGAAGCTTCACCCCACCTAAATGCTCTGGGGATGCAGCTTATCGACAACTTTATGAATCCAGGTGCCTGGTCATGGTACCTCCCAAGCCCATTCTTGATAAAGTGCTTGAACCTAAAGGTCATAACATCGGAAGTTGCCATACCCTAAAACGAAAGATGCAAAGTCTCAGCGATTCCCAAGTAGCGAACTTAGCAAGAATTACTATCACAGCATTCGACCCTCTGCCCTTACAACTGTCTGCACCAGCAACACCTAGGGTACCTACTTTTGAGTTGGTTTATGCGCCGTCGTATACTAGACCTAAAAGAGCAAGAAGGCGGAATCGACCCTTTACCCAATTGGCCGGCACCCAAACAGATGCTTACAATAATTTGCTGAAAGCTGGATACCTGCGCCCGATACCGTCTACACCACTGGTTAAACCCTCTACTATCCTCTTTCAACTCAACACTCAGGTGCGCATATCACTCATGCGAACTAGGACAAAACACAGAAAGTTGCCGATCTTTGAAACATAAAATCCAAGATCTAATAGATGATAAGGTCATCGAAATCAAGGAGGTGAAACCAGTCCCTGCTAGTCCGCAACACGATCACACCGTCAATACAACCATGGAGGAGGAAATCAACAGCAATGCCGTCTTCGGCAGTTCCCCAAGCGTCACAGAAGATTTTGTCAATCTACCCAATGCTATTTGAGGATGCATCTGGCGAATGGAATACCAAGGAGATGGTCATAGGCCCAAAACCCTATTAGGGGCTCCTATCAAAAGGTCTACAAGAAAGGAAGGTTTCCACAAAATTTTTCTGTTTTCTTTTTCTCGCATATCTTTTATAAAAAAAAATTGCATGACATCTAATCATGTTTTAAAAATGAAAATGGATAGTTTCTAGTTTATCCCCTTTGTCTCATACTCTTGTGGATGAATATTACTTTTAAGAATTCTTTCCCATTCAGTAATGACTCGACTTAAAGGATGGGATAGCATGGGCAACCCACTCAAAGGGGGTTAAAACCTTTGAGAGACTGAGAGATAGGAGGAAGGCAATCTCAACAAAGAAGTGTGAATTTTATTGAAGAGGTGACACTTGCATGATATCCTAGCTAAGCGATGGGCAGCCGAGTGCTCAAAAAGATGAGGAGCCATTGTTCTATTTATCCCAAATAAACACTATCCTTTGCTCAGTCCACTAGAGTCGTCAGTGATCTCTTTTCAGATATCCCTAAACCTATAACCATCCCTCCACATTGGGGTAAGCACAGAATAGTTGATTCAGTAGAATATGTAGGGGTTCATAGGTAAAAGCACACTATCTATATGAACATTGTCTAAATTTCGTATAAAGGCTTTATGGACTAAGAAATTTAATTTGAAGTGATAAAAGGCCCTCATTTCTTCTACCATACACAAATAAATCCCTTTGTAAAGCCCACTTGAGTCGGTTACTTTCCTCAAGAAAACCAACCAGATGATCACCGCCCACACTAGGTTAAGGCAAAAGTCATAAGTAAGAATTAATGAGCAATGATGAAAAAGGTGATTTCCAAGAAGATATAATGAGCAATGATGAAAAGGGGTGATTTCCAAGAAGATATAATGAGCAATGATGAAAGGGTTGATTTCCAAGAAGATATAATGAACAACGATGAAAATGGTGATCTTCAAGAAGTTATGGCGTCAAAGGCGTCTCTAAAGAAGATATTATGTTCGTGGAGATCTTCAAAAGAAGATACTGTCATATAAATGAAAAAGTTGGCATCTCCAAAAGTTGACTTAGCAACAAATGTCTTGATGAAGAAAAAAAGGAATCTTAAATTAGAAGGTAGAAAGCGGTCCAGAAAAACAACAAGAGTATGAAGGAAAGAAGAAAGCAGTGAATGGAAGTTAAGTTGCCAAAGGTGATCATTGGTCTTTTAAAAACCCCACAAGTGATAATGTTTAAGCCTTTCTACCCTTTTCATTCATAAACCCCTTAACCTAACCTACGTTACGGTCCAAGTTAAAGTCCTCTCTGATCAAAGAAAATTGCTCAGTCCAAATAAGCCTGAAAATACCAAGACAAGTAGGGTGAGAAAGGAGAATTGGAAGGGAATGCAAGGGGCAATCTCATGCTCCAAGATGTGCTGAGATGGTCTCGGTTTAAACAACCCACTAAAAGAAGATCTTTGAGCCTAAATATCCCTTTATTTCTTACAACCCCTAAACCCAGCCTACATTACGATCCTAAAAGAAGTCTTCTCAGATTGAGGGCTTAGCTGTTTATCGCTCTGCAAAGGGCATGTGAGTTGTCGCTCGGGCCATGGTGGCATTTTGGAGATCTGAGAGAGAAACCCAACTGAGCTCAGAAACACCCCAGACAGTAACCCTGTAGAAAGTAGGGATAAGATAGCAAACCAAAAGGTCAAGATCCCTGGAGAATGGAGCAAATGCTATCACACCCCGATGAGAATGGGACAAAACTAAATGCGACAGAATCCTGGAAAGGAATAGAATCCTAAGAGTATGGGCTCAAAGGGCAATCCTGGGGTTTTCTTTGTAAACAGCTTATATACTTGCACTACTAATGCATCCATGACATGTATAAACTGTACATCCATTAAATTCCTGTGTAGTTCATATCTATTCATTAAAGGCATGGCATGCATTCAATTTCATTCCTATATGTACATTCATCCAAATGTAAAACATGCATTAAATTCCATTCCTATATAAACCTGTGCATTCATAACAAATATATACATAAAAATAAAAAAAAAAGTAGGACATGCAAAATAAGTCAAACCTCTAATGCCATGGGCATCTATAAAAAAAAATTAATAATAATAATAATAAAATAAAATAAAAAGTATAATATGCATAAATAAATTATTTTTTTACAAAAACTAACTCTATGTCTTTCTCTTTCTCTCAAATTGGAAACATGGAACAAGGTAAAACACAAAGAGGAACTAAAGTTACCCCTCAGACATCCCCAGCACCAGCACCCACCTCAGAAGGCTCAGATTTCCATGGTCGACAAGAAGTACAAAATAGGGCAATGGCCCACCCTCGACCTCCCTAATCAAAGGACTTCTGACTTGAGAAACCATGAATCAACAAATCTGAGAGCGAGGGGCAAAAATATATCCCTCCCCATCATCATCAGATGAGGAATCGGCTAGGCAAGGATCACCTGGCACACCAACCGTAAGAGGAGCACTCGAAGAAATGCCAGCTGCAGAAGACCCAGGCCGGCCCCACTTGTAGCCTGCACATCTGGCCAGAAGCATGTCCCTCTCTCGGGTAAGGGACTCCACAGTCTCCCGCAAGGACTGACTATCCATCATATCACCCTTTAGGGAAGTGGAACTGCCTAGAACGCCTCGTGGCCGCCTACATCCCCTCGCAGCACCCAAAGGTGGGTCATCATGTGTCGATCTGGCTGCTGCTAGCTGCATCTCCAACAAAGCTACCTCAGCATCTTTCATCCTCAACCGGTCATGCAATATCCATATTAGTCGGCGGTTCTCCCGCTTGTGACGATGCCGCTGAACAATCATAGCTGTCAAGAAGTCGGTGTACCCTATGGGAGGTAAAGGAGTCTCAATGAGAAGATCCCCAAGTCTGCTAGGACCTAGCACATAGCACCGAAGGCAATAGTGATAAGTCTCAATCTCAAGGGGCATGATAGAGAACGGATCGTCGTCGTCTACATGAGGAAGCAAAAATCTCCATGTATCTATAACTCTCTCCACCAGCGCTTTCGAGACTGATGCTCAAAAACAAGAGTGAACTCAGCTGCAGATTTTGAATAAGGGATATCCTGACTCCTACCAAGCTATCGCAGAACCCAGATCCCAAAGAAAGGGGCAATGCCCCGCGAGCCTACTAGGGGCACGAAGGCCCTCTCGGAAGGCCGACCTTTCAAGCAATACCTACCAACCAATCCTGAATACCACTTGACCGTGCCTGACCTCATGCTCCGGAGGTAGTCAGCCCAGGTTGCGACGGTCCGCGGAAGCCTCCTTTCTTCTACCATGATTCTCCGAGATCTTGCCCGGGAACGTATATGGTCAAGCTCGGGATACCATGTGTGCTAGAATAAAGGAGTAACAAACAAATGCCCAATCGCCCAAAGCCGGAAGAGAGCAGAGCATCCCTGGAAATGAGCATCAATAATCTATTGGAATCTTAAAAGACTCACAAAGGTCTCCCCCACAACCATAGGAGCATGGGAGTGCCCCTCACGAATCTTAACAAGCAGTGCACATAACCGACAGTCGACCAAGTCATTCCCTCTAGTGAAAACATCAACAAGATTAGGAGACGCAGAGCTAGGGCTACCTTGGAGAAATGGACCAATCTTGAGGAATATGCCAGTCCCCTATCTGTCGCAAACTCAAAATGAGAGAAACAAGAACTTCACTAGGACATGAGGAAACTGGGTAGCAGATCAGAAGAAAAGGCCACACAACGGAGCCTAAGCTGAGAAGAGACAATCGTGATGCAGCCATTAGGAAAAGTAGGTCCCATAATGTTAGCTGAACCATTTCGAAGACCTAGGAGGAAGCCATACTCATGGGGAGTAGGGGCAAGCTCACATTCTCCAAGAAAGATAGGTTAGGTGGCCAAAAGGGAACCATTGCCAGAAAACAAGCTGCGCCAATAGGAGAGAAGCCATGCAACCAAAGAACCGGTGAAAAATGTCTTGCTCACCTAGAAGATATTCGTCATACCAAATCCATAGTCGACTCAAAATAGCATCGACCATCCTAAAGGTCAAAAGGTGGGAAACTTCAACATCCATTTTCTCTTCAAAGGCTAGCTTGACTAAAAGGAAGGGGTTGACTGGAGATCTACTTCCCCCTCCCACTCTGTCTAGAAGATGCTCGATTGGCAAAGGGCTAACTACCCCTAGAGCGGCTGGAGTTGCTGACAGAATCTGTCTGGTCCACCTACCCGAAGCAGTGTCTCCCCTCAGAACCGTTATCGCCCGCGTATGCCGTCCTGAAGGGTGAGTCAAGGTAAGAGGTATTAATACATGGTATATGTAGTTCAAAAGATAAGAAATAAAAGCAAGGAAAAAATTAATAATGATAATAACCAAAGATAAATTATAAATAAAAATGAATGACACAACTTTCATATAAATTCTACTTAAACCAACTTAAAGGGTTTCTTAAACTTTTCATTCAAAGGTTCTTTTCTAAAAATCAACTCTCAAAGGTTTCCTAAAAAGTTATTTTTCCAAAAACAATTCTTGAAAACTTTCTTAACTTCTTCCCTTCAAAAGTTTCTTTTTCAAAATCAGTTTCCCAGGGGTTTCCTCTTATTTTCCTCCAAAAGTTTTCAAAAAATCTTTCTTCTAAAAGTTCCTTTCCAAAATCGATTTTCAAAAGTTTTTCTAATAATTTCTTCTAAAAGTTCATCTTCAAAATCACTTCTTAAAATCAAATGCTAAGCTTGCTAAATGTTTCCTACCCAAATCTACTTCAAAAATCAAGGTCAAAAATCATTTTCAAAATCAAATCTCAATTTTTTCAATCCATCTCTAAGCTTTTCTAATTCAGTTCTTTAAGAAAATTTCTTTCCCAATCAGGTTTAAGTTTCTCCCAAACTCTTCAAAACCTGCAGCAGTGTTGAACCAGCAATTTGCTGGTTTTTTATCCTAAGCATAGCGCCACTCCTAGTGACGCTAGTTTCCAATTCTCGGCAGTTTTGCCCTTTTTCCCGCCTAATCTCATTTTCAAAGGCCTTTTTGGCCCGTTATCCATTTTCGACCCCCGTTGTTGAAAGATTTCCAATGTCTGTCCCTCTGACTGCCTCGCGGTCAACATGAAACTCTTACTTTTATCGTTCTCTGTCTTTGACAAGCAAAGACAGAAAAAGAGGGGCAGCTGTAAGCACCCCATTTTTGACCGCTCGGCAGTCTACACTCCGTCTAGACTTGTGTTCAAGTCATTGTGGGCATATTCCAATCGAAACCAACTTTCTAAGTCCAAATCCCGTCTGTCCATCGCTTCGTGGGCCCACCAAGGCCAAATAGAGGCAAAATGCCCTTAGGGGCATTGTCCTTTCCAATTCCAACCCTTCTCTCGAGACAGTTTATTCCTCAAGACGGTTCCAAATCAGGCACGTCTTTCCAAAGATGATAAGACCCCTTTCCAATTCCAATCCCTCTCTCGAGACAGTTTATTCCAGGAGACGGTTCCAAATCAGGCACGTCTTTCTGAAGACGATAAGACCCCTTTCCAATTCCAATCCCACTCTCGAGACAATTGATTCCTCGAGACGGTCCGGCAAGCTTTTCGAAGAAAATCTCTTCGAAACAGTAAGTCCCTTTAAACTTGTCAACCGGGACGAGACCCGAAGACCCCTAGATGGTAAAACGGTCCACCTTTGGCGCCTGCTAGCCCGCTAATGCAGAAATGTCCGTTTAGGCACGCCTTCCGAGAAAGTTGAATTCTCAGGCGCTAAGTCCCCTTTAGCAGCTTCCCGAGATCAGTCAATCTCGGGAATGATTGCGACCCGTCAGAGTAGCAGAAATACTCACAAACATCGCAACCGTCAAAATAGCGAAAATACTCGCAAACAAGTCGATATAGGGAATTGCCAACAAACCCCTGTGTCACAACGACCGTCGTCAGAGTGGCGGAAACACTCAAAACCCAGGTCAACACTAGTGCTTGCTAGCCCATTTCGGTGAAAAATGACCAAACTGCCCCTTAGGCCTTTTCTGACACTTTCCAGTCAAGATGACCATTTTGCCCCTAGGCATCTGAACGCCCCAGGAATCACACCGGCTCTGGGTATCAAACCGGAAACCTCCCGAAAATACTTCTTATAGTACTCTCAACCTTTTTTTATCTTTCTAGATCATTCCGAGTCAGTTTTGGTAAACCCGGTGCGAAATGATCGTTTTGCCCCTGGTGGGCCGGTCACCTTTTTTGACCATATCGGCTCTGGGTATCAAACCGGCAACCTTTGGGAACATTCTGAATAATGTTTCCAAATCTCAAGTCTTCTTCTGGGACAGTCCAAGTCCGTCTCAGCAGCTTCCCGATCCGATTGACCGTTTTGCCCCTAAAGGCCTGGTTAACCCTTCCGACACATCCTACCCTCATTTTTCAAGTCAAATACCTCCGGGACACTATTTTAAGTGTTCCTGCTTTTTTCCAGCCTTCCGGGTCATTCCCGGTCTTCTAAACTCCTTCCCGGACTTTCCGAAGTCACTCCTAGTGAAGCCAGGCTAAAAATTGCATGGTAGTCACTAGTATAGGCACCCAAATCTAGTCAAAGATATGTTGCTTGCCGACCTTAAACATTTCCTAAATGGTTGGTGCCACTAGTAGTGGCGCCAAGCCAAAAAATGGCCTGGCGCCACTCCTACAGGCACCAGTGTAAGTTTTGGCCTGGCGCCACTGCAACAAACGCTAGTGCATTCCTCTCTCTATAAATACAGAGTCTCTTCCAGCGTGAAAATGGTCCACAAACTCAATCTAAAAATCATATATTTCGATATATAGAGCTCGCGCACTCCCTAAACCTTAGCTTTTCTAGGTTTTCCAAACCCTAGCCACCATACACTAAACCCTAGCCTCCTATACACTCATACACACCTCCATGCACTCAGACATTAGCCTCCAACCCTCCTTTGAAGACTGGAAGAGCTACAATCTGAAATCTGAAGTTTGAAGACAACTCTTGAAGATTGAAGACGAAGATCAAGATCAAGACCGAAGACAAGCAAGGCGAGCAAAATAAACAAGGCGTAAGGTAGGCTTTCGTTTTACGTTTTTGCACTTCCCCCCCTCTCTTCTCTCTCCTAACCCACTTGGGTTTTCTCTATTTTAATCCCCCATCTCTTTCCCCCCCTTTCTTTGCATGCTTGAAACAAGGGGATTCCCGATCCATGTGTAGGATTGGGCTATTGGAGAGTCACCATGTCGGGGCCTTTCTTCTAGTCTAACTAGAGACCACGTGGGTTCGGCCCCCTTGATTTTGTGCTGAAGCCTTAGCCTTCTATGTTCATAACCCCAAATTTGCATACATATCATGATCTTGCATCTCCCAAAATTCGTTTTCCAACTCGTTTTCAAAGTCATTTTCAAACTTGTTTTCAAAATTGCATCAAAATCTCCTTTTTCAAAACTTGTTTTCAAAATCACAATCCTAGGGTGATTCTAGCTTTTCCATGTCCAGGATTGCTTTAAGAAAGTGTTACATTCAAGGTGACCAACATGGTCCATATTTTTAATCCTGGTTATTTTCAAAACCACTTTCTTAAAGTGGTTCTAGCCCTCTTATGGCTAGAATCGCTTTAGGAAAGTGAGACATTTTTATACTTCCCAAAAAACTCTCTTTTCAAAAATCTCTTCTTAAAAATCTCTTTTTCAACATACTTTCCTAAAA
Organism: Euryodendron excelsum; assembly: GCA_033060915.1. Taxonomy (NCBI): domain Eukaryota; kingdom Viridiplantae; phylum Streptophyta; class Magnoliopsida; order Ericales; family Pentaphylacaceae; genus Euryodendron; species Euryodendron excelsum. Next base: position 33,590,508 of record CM065397.1, read on the forward strand.
ACTCTCATTTCCAAAGCTGTTTTCAAAAACTCCCTCCAAAAATCTATTTTTCAAAACTCCCTTTTTCAACTCTTTTCCAAAATACTCTCCTCAAAACACACTTTCAAAAAACGTTCCATAGGTCTCCTTCCTAGAAAAACTCTCTCCAAAAATCTTTCCAAAAACTCTCTTTTCAAAACTCATCCTCTAGAAATTCCCCATATAGGTTTTCTTTCCAAAAATCCTCATTTCCAAAAAACGCACTTTCTAAAAAACTCTTTCCTTAGAGCCCAAGTCAAGCCCTAGAACCCACGATTAGGAAACCCTAATTTTCTTTCCAAAAACATGGTTTTCAAACTTGCCTTAAAACCTCGGTTTTCAAAACCTCTTGTTTTCTACATCAAAACTTTACATATTTCCAAAACCTATTTTCAACGTCAAAACTATAGTCTTCCCAAATCTAGGGTTTCTAAAACCTCCTCTTCCAAATCATTGTCAAATCCAATCTTCCCCTTTAGGAAACCAAATCCAATCTCTCATTTAGGAAACTAGATCCTGTCCTCCGTTTTCTGGAAACAAAATCAAACTTCTCTTTTAGACTCAAAATCTACATCTTTCCTAATTCAGCTCTATCCTAATTTCCTGCCTTCCTAAACCATAAGCTTCCCAAAACATTCAAATCTTTCTTACTTCAACCTATCTCTTTCCAAATCTTAACTTTCCAAATCCAAGTTTTCAAATCTTTCCTAAACTCAACATTTTCTAATTTCAAGATTTTCTAAAACTCAAACTCTAAAACTTTCTAAATCTTAAACTTTCCAAATTTCAAATCTTTCCAAATTCAAAGCTTTCCAAGTTCAAAACTTTCTTAAGTTAAGACTTTCTAAATTTAAAAACTTTCTAAATTCTAAACTTTCCTAAAACTTCAAATCTTTTCAAATCTAAAATTTTCTAAACTTAAAACTTTATTACTTTCAAAACTTCCCTATTTTGAAACATTCTAAACTTTCCAACTTTCAAAACTTTATAATTTCAAAGCATTTCCTAAAATGAAAACTTTCCTAATTCAAAGACTTTCCTAAATTGAAACTTTCCTAAAACGAAACTTTCCAAAAATGAAACTTTCTTAACATAAAACTTTCTTAATTCAAAGCTTTCCTAAGTTGAAATTTTCCTAAAACAAATCATTCCTAAAATAACACTTTCCTAATTTGAAACTTTCCTCATTCAAGTCTTTCCTAAATCCAACCTTTTCTAAATCTTCCAAATCCAACATTCGAGTCAAATCTTTCTAAATCTCAAATCTTTCCTAAATCCTATCTTCCTAAGTCTAGGATTTCTATCTTTTAAAAACAAAATCCAATCTCTTCAATTCCAAAATTCTAAATTCCAATTTTCAATCTTCTATTCTAAGTTCAATCTCTCAATCTTCAAATCCAATTTTCAATTCAATCTCTTTCTTCCAATCCAACCTTCTATTTTCAATCAGACTCCGGTCCGAACTACGACTGACCTGATTCCTTCAAAAGAATACGTAGGCAATCCTTATGGGTGCAGTCACAACTTCTTTCAAATTTCAAATTCCTCCACATTTTTCAAATCTCAAATTTCACAATCTTTTCAAATCTCCAATCTATTTTCAAATTTTCAATTTCAAATTTTTATTTCCAAATCTCTATTTCTAATTTTTCAAACTTTTCAATTTCAAATCTATCCATTCAAATCTTTCTTCTAAAATCAAATCAAATTCTTCTTTTCAAATTTCTTTCCAAATCTATTTTTCAACTTCTCTTATCTTACACTTGCATATCATGCATCATATCTTTTCAAAAATTCTTTTGTAAAGTAAATAGGATTGAGCAGTTGTTAGTTGAAGACTCTCATAGGTGAATCTAGGGCAGATTGACATGTAGGTACCGAAAGGGCGGGGTAGGGTGATGACTTAGTGCGTCTTCCCTACACGTAACCAACCTCCGAACCTAGGATCACTGATTTCAAAGATCAAAAAGGAGTTATTTTTCAAAAAGGGCTAAATGTTTTCCAAAGGTTGCCAAACAACCTGTTTTTCTTAAAAACCCTCTCTCGAGGTGATATTTTCAAAATCCTTTTCCAAAAACCCTAAGTGTAGTCTTCGGATTATTCTTAGTTTTTAGGTGACCTAACTCACCTTAATCAAGTTAGGTGGCGACTCCAAATCTTTTTCCAAAAGCCCTTTATTCAACTAAATTTTCAATTCAAACCTAGTCGCACTCATTCTTCTAGAAGGGTGAGTTCTAACGAGAGAGTACAACATTTTTTCCGCTTGTGGGTGTATCCCTCGAGTGCGAAAAATCTGGGCGCGACGCGGGTCATTCCCGGTCTCCCAAACTCCTTCCCGGACTTTCCAGAGTCACTCCTAGTGAAGCCAGGCTAAAAATTGCATGGTAGTCACTAGTACAGGCGCCCAAATCTAGTCAAAGATACGTTGTTTGCCGACTTACAAACTTTCCTAACTAGCCAGCACCACTAGTAGTGGCACCAAGCCAATAATTGGCCTAGCGCCACTCCTAGTGGCTCCAATAGCAATTTTGCCCTAGCTCCATTGCAACAGGCGTCTGGTCTGTCCTATCTTTATAAATACAGAGCCTCTTCCAGCGTGAAGGAGATCCGCAAACTCAGTCTAAAAACCCTAAAATTCAATATACAGAGCTCGAACACTCCCTAAACCCTAGCTTCCTTAGGTTTTCCAAACCCTAGCCACCATACACTAAACCCAAGCCTTCTATACACTCATACACACCCCCATACACTTATACACTAGCCTCCAACCCTCTTTTGAAGACTTGAAGAGTTGCAATCTGAAGTTTGAAGATTGAAGACAACTCTCAAGGATTGAAGACAAAGATCAAGACGAAGATCGAAGACAAGCAAGGCGCGCAAAATAAGCAAGACACAAGGTAGGTTTTCGTTTTACGTTTCTGCACTTCCCCCTCTATCTTCTCTCTCTTAACCCACTTGGGTTTTCTCTATTTTAATCCCCCATCTCTTTCCCCCCTTTCTTTGCATGCTTGGAACAAGGGGATTCCCGGTCCATGTGTAGGATTAGACTATTAGAAGGTCACCGTGTCGGGGGCTTTCCTTTAGGCTAACCGGAGACCACGTGGGTTTGGCCCTCTTGATTATGTGGTGAAGCCTTAACCTTGTATGTTCACGACCCCAAATTTGCATTGTGCATATCATGATCTTGCATCTTCCAAAAATCGTTTTCAAACTCGTTTTCAAAATTTGCATTAAAACTTGTTTTCAAAATTGCAACAAAATCTCCTTTTCAAAAACTTGTTTTTAAAATCACAATCCTAGGGTGATTCTAGCTTTTCCATGACTAGGATTGCTTTAGGAAAGTGTTACATTTAAAGTGACTTTCATGGTCCATATTTTTAATCCTTGTTGTTTTCAAAACCACTTTCTTAAAGTGGTTCTAGCCTTCTTATGGTTAGAATTGCTTTAGGAAAGTGAGATGTTTTTATACCTTCTAAAAACTCTCTTTTCAAGAGTCTCTTTTCCTAAAAATCTCTTTTTCAACATATTTTCCTAGAACTCTTCTTTCCAAAATTGTTTTCTAAAACTCCCTCCAAAAATCTATTTTTTAAAATTCTCTTTTTCAACTCCTTTCCAAAATCCTCTGCCCAAAATCAACTTTCTAAAAAAGCTCCCCAAAAAATCTTTCCAAAAACTCTCTCCAACAATCTTCTACCAAAATTCACCTTCCTAAAAACTCTTTCCAAAATCTTTCCTCTAGAAACTCCTCTCTAGGATTTCCTTCCAAGAACTTGTTTCCAGAAGACGCACTTTCCAAAAATTCCCTTTTCTTGGTGCCCAAGTCAAGCCCTAGAACCCACAATTAGGAAACCCTAATTTTCTTTCCAAAAACATGGTTTTCAAACTTGCCTTAAAACCTAAGTTTCCAAAACCTCTTGTTTTCACATCCAAACTATACACATTTTCAAAACCTATTTTCTACGTCAAAACTATAGTTTTCCAAATCTAGGGTTTCTAAAAAAAACTTCCCTTTCCAAATCCTCGTCAAATCCTACTTTCCCAAATCTTAACTTTCCAAAACTTGAACACAAAAATCTTTCCCAAATGTTAAAATTTAACTTCCCAAATCTTTCCTAATTCAACTCCTTTCCTAATTCTACCCCTTTCCAAATCTTAACTTTCCAAATCTAAGTTTTCAAATCTTTCCTAAGCTCAACCTTTCCTAATCTCAAGGTTTTCTAAAACTCAAACTTTAAAACTTTCTAAATTCTAAGCTTTCCAAATTCTAAACATTTCTAGATTCAACATTTTCCAATTTCAAAACTTTCCTAAACCTAAAACTTTCCTAAGTTGAAACCTTTCCCAAATTGACAACTTTCTTAATTCCAAAACTTTCCTATTTCGAAAACTTTTCTAAAGCAAAACTTTCCAAATCGAAACTTTCCTAAGATGACACTTTCCTAATTTGAAACTTTCCTAATTCAAATATTTCCTAAACCCAATCTTTCCTAATCTCCTAAACCTTCGAAGTCGAGTCAAATCTTTCCTAAGTCTCTTTCCTAAGTCTAGGTTTCTTAAACCTCTATCTTTCCAAAATAAGTCTAAATCTTTGTTCCAAGTTCTATCTTTTCAAATCAAAATCCAATCTCTTCAATTCCAAAATTCTAAATTTCAATTTTCAATCCTCTATCCTAAGTTCAAATCAAATCCTTTTTCCAATCAATCTCTCAATCTTCCAATCCAATTTCCAACTCAATCTTTTTCTTCCAATCATATATTCTATTTTCAATCGGACTCTTATCCGAACTACGACTGACCTGATTCCTCCAAAAGGATACGTAGGCAACCCTCATGGGTGCGGTCACAACATTTTTTAAGTTTCTATTTCCAACGAAATCTTTCTAAATCTCCAATCTATTTTCAAATTTCCAATTTCAAATTTCTACTTTCAAATCTCTATATTTTCAATTCCCAAAATCTTCTTTCCAAATTCAAACTTCTATCTCTTCCTTCTAAAATCAAATCAAGTTCTTTTCAAGTCTGTTTCCAAATCAATTCTCTTTTCTTGCACTTGCATATCATGCATCTTGTTTTTTTAAACATTATTTTCTAAAGTGGATAGGATTGAACAATAGTTAGTTAAAGACTCTCATAGGTGAATCTAGGGTAGATTGACATGTAGGTACCGAAAGGGCGGGGTAGGGTGATGGCTTAGTGCATCTTCCCTGCACGTAACCAACCTTCGAACCTAGATCACTGATTTCAAAGACCAAAAACGGAGTTATTTTTTAAAAAGGTCTAAATATTTTCCAAAGGTGGCCAAACAACCTGTTTTCTTAAAAACCCTCTCTTGAGGAGATATTTTCAAAATCATTTTCCAAAACCCTAAGTATAGTTTTCGGATTATGCTTAGTTTTTAGGTGACCTAACTCACCTTAATCAAGTTAGGTGGTGACTCCAAATCTTTTTCAAAAGCCCTTTATTCAAATCTATTTTCAATTCAAACCTAGTCGCACTCATTCTTATAGGAGGGTGAGTTCTAACAAGAGAGTACAATATTTTTTCAGCTTGTGTGAGTATTCCTCGAGTGCGAAAAATCTGGGAGCGACACTTACCCACTATAAAATGTTGGTCTCTAAGGTTATATTCCTGAATGAAAGCTTAAGCAACCCACTCTTACAATGAATAATGGCATTTGTAGTTGCTAGGAAGGGTCGTCCGAGAATGACTGGAATATGATGCTTAGATGACTTGGCCTCTACAAGCTAGGTATCTAAGACAATGAAATCCACCGGATAGTAGGCTGTATCAATCTGGATGAGCACATCCTCCACAATACCTCTAGGGACTTTAACGGACCGATCAGCTAACTCGAGTGTAACTCATGTAAGCTTAAGTTCCCCTAGATCTAGTTCTTTATACACGGAATATGGAAGAAGGTTCACACTAGAACCTAGGTCAAGAAGTACTCGATCAATTCTATAACCCGTTATTATGCACAAAATCGTTGGACAACCGAGGTCCTTATATTTCAGCATCAATTTACGTTGGAGGATTGTGCTCTGACTTTCATTCATCATTGTCGCTTCTTTGACATGTAACTTCCTTTTGACAGTGCATAAGTCCTTCAAGAACTTAGCATAGGAAGGTATCTCTTTAATGGCATCTAACGTAGGGATATTAGTTCAAACTTGTTTGAAGACATCATAAATTTCAGCATTCAAGTTCGCTTTATTTGCTTTGGTCAGCCTATATGGGAATAGAGCATGTTTCAAGTCTTCCATGCTCACTTCCTTAGACACTTCAGGAGATGGTTCAGAATGACTCCAATGTTCTTTCTTTTCACTATTGTTCTTTTTGTTCTCACTCTCCTCTCTTTCTTGCTCATGCCTTAACCTTATAGACTCATTCTTTTTCCATTGATTGTTTTCATTAGGAGTGCTGGTTTGGTCTAGTTGCTTTCCACTCCTAAGGATGATGGCCTGAACCTGTTCATGTGTTATGTTAATGTAGTTTGCAGGTTTAGGGTTTGGTTGAGGTTGGGCTAGAAATCCCCCTTGCGTTTGCTGAGTCATCAACATCTTATGGATATCTTTGACTATCGAGTTAGTTTCCCCTTGCGATTATTCTAGATTCGTGACCCTGTTTGCGAGTGATCAAAGATCATTAGCCACTTGATGGTCCTCACTATTTCTCCTATGTGGGGGTTGATATTGTGCTGGTTGGGTTATGTATGGTTGTGATGCCGGTGGTGTGGGATACGTGACTGATTGACCTTGAAATGGTTGCAGTGGTGTTTAGAATGGTGGTGGAGGTTGTTGGAAGGGTTGAGGGTTTGAAGGACCCGACCCTCTTGTTTCCACCCAAAGCTAGGGTGATTCCTCTACCTCGGGTTATATATGTTGGAGTAAGGATTGTTCCCGCTCCTTTGATTTTGATATCCCCCTTGAAATTGGCCAACCGCATTTACTTGGCCATGAAGTGCTTCCCATACCC